>CM068827.1:109435466-109722966 GCA_028554795.2 Sinohyriopsis cumingii
TTTATGTTCTTTCTGTGTTTATAATATATCATCAAACTTCTGTATCGATCTCCGCCGCAATTTTTACAAATCTGATATAATCCTCTAACGCCGTTGTTACATCCAACACATCTTCGTGGACCAGCATGAGGATTTTTCTTTATAAGATAATTATGTTTCTTGCAATATTCTCCACGGCATTTTTTATTACAATTGTTAGTGGTTCCTTGACGCAGCCACGCACAGTTGTTCATTATATTAATGATATCTATTTAATTAAATTTAATTTTATCATCACCCCTCTCTGCTGCTCCTCTTCTGCTGATATTAATTAAATTATTATGTTATAATAAAATGATACATCCAGAATCTCATACTGCAAGAACAGCACGAGAACGATTAGAAACAATTAAAAAATTTCTTCCTGTCAGAGACTCATTTAGAAAAAATCTGCAAGCGCAGCAAGAATCAAAAGTTGAGTACGAAGAAGACACTAAAAAACTATTTAAACCCGTCACTGCAGCTACTAAGAAAGCTGCATCGGCTGTTGAAAAAACTATATGGGGAGATATTGCGGAGGAAGATGAGAAGAGGAAAAAGGGTATTTTTCCGGTATTAGAACAAACTGCAGCGCAGGCTGAAAAAATAGCAGCGAGAACTAAAAAAACAAAGAAGATTTTACGAGACCTTCCAACTGACATAGCCGCAGCTCAACCTCCACCTGTTGATGAGGAAATACTTGAAGGTATTGAAGAACTTCGTACTGAAGTCGCCGATGTGAGAAAAAAACTTGCATCTAAATCCAAACCAGCAGGAGAAAACGTAGAATTAATTGCAAAATTTAACGAAGGAGTTGTTGAGGAAATTAGAAAAACTGAAAGAGAGAGATTACCTGAAGCAATATTAAATAGTATATCTAATAAATCTAGTATTTTAAAACCCCGTTATGAAAAAACAAATGATGATAATTTCATTAAATGGATATATCGCGTATATTACAACAAAAAACAAGCTAGAGGTTCAGAATTTGAAAGACTTAAAGAAGAAGTAAAAAGACTTTATAGAGAGAGACGGGAACAACTAGAACAAGGAGAGTCCTCCCAGTATCAGCTTCCTCCACCTCTGCAACAAATAGAACAACAACAATCTTCTTCGCCACAACAAAGGTTGATGTCGGAAATTAAAAAGGCTAAAGAGTCACTTAAATCATCCTCCTCGAAGAAAATTTCTGCACCTTTACATAAAATTCCTTCACATTTACGTACAATTTCTGCACCGAAAATGACATTTACACCGACAGGTTCACCACATGGATTTCGAGAAGGTGACTCACCCCCGGCCACCACTGAAGTACTTACTTCGGTAATGCAACCACCAGTATTTAAAACACCCCAAGATGAACCTAAAACAGGATCTGGTTTATGTCCTGATAATATCATCAATGACGTGTCACGGTTAGAAGTTCTCATAGGAGGAAAACGTGCCGGAAATAATTCACCAGAAATAACCAATGAAGCAGCTGATATTTGTCGGCGACTATTTCAAGGTGGTATCATGGATATTGGCGTTTACCGAGAACTTATTGATGAGCTCGTTGATGACTAGTTGTTAGATAAATGGTAAATAAAATAAGATGATTGTGCATGATAATCATCGTAAACCCACACAGGTTAGAGCGGTAAACTCACGATTACCAATCTATGAAGCAATTTACGGAAATGGACTTGGTGATGTTGTGCGGGGATTATTCACGAGGATAGCTCCCAAAGTAGCACCTGTAGCAAAACAATTATCGATGAAGGCTATTGATATTGTTCGTGATAAAGCTCCTGGTGCAATTGTCAATGTTGCTGGTAAGGCGTTCTCGGCGATTAAAGAAAGATTATCACGATTATTGCGACGAAAACAACAACCACCGGTGAAACTGGCAAGTACTGAGGTGATGCCTGCAGATGTTAGTAAAATAATAAATCAGGCTGCAAATCAAAAACTAGCGGCGTTAGCAGATCAAGGACTCGGTGAATCTGGAAATAATATCTCAAGTTTGATATCAGGAAGTGGAACTTCCCGAGGTGGAATTTCCCGAAGGCGGTGATCAACGTGTTAGACGAAAAATAATTATAATAAAATGTTCAAGCGCGTATCCGACACAGCATTTGACATGGAAGCACCCGTCCTTAAGGATGAATCTGTACGTGATTATCAATTTTATTCCTATGACGCAAAACAACCAAATCAGCCCGGGAGAATCGAATTACAGGTTCATGATACAAGTAGATACTTTTTACCCGCTGATGCCTTTCTTGAGGTAGAAGGTACAATTATAAAAACGGATGATACTAATTACTTAGATCCAGTAAAAATTGGGTTTGTCAACAACGGGATCATAGCATTATTTAGTGGCGCCACATACATGATTGATGGAAAAAATATTGAATCAATTCAGAATGATGTCGACGTTGCTACAACAATAATTGGTCTGGCGAGATATTCTGATGATTATACAAGATCAGCAGGTCCCACAATGATGTTTGTGAAAGATAACTCCGATAACCCTGAAAGTGATCCGTATAATATAAGACGACCAAGAAATTTTGCCGAAACGGGTGATGCTGATGTGTGGCCAGTAGTTCGTGGTTCTAATGACAATTTCAACTTGGGATTTGCAGCACGTAGAAATATGTTGCTAGGAGGCAATAGAGGTTTTTCATGTACAATTCCACTATCGCATATTTTTGGATTTTGCAGGAATGTTAAAAAGGTTATTTTTGGAGCTAGACACACGGTTGTTCTTGTAAGAAAGAACGATGATAATGATGCTCTGTGGAGACCCGTTGGTGATCCTGGTAAAGTAGTATTATCAAAACTTTCATTGTGGATGCCGGTAATGACTCCAACGATCGCAGAAGAACAGCGATTAATTTCTTTCATGGATGCAGGTGGTAAATCCTTGTTGTCATGGTTAACAACAAGCACAGACAGTATGCAAACTAACGTTAACGGTCAGTTTACATGGCATATAGCATCACAACAGGGTGTTTCTGCACCACGACATATTTTTATTGCTTTTCAGAGAACTGATCGTTTAAACTCACAAGTTCACTCTCATATGATATTTGACCAACTAGGTCTCACAGATATTTCTTTACGGATAAACGGACAACAGGAACCAACAGAAAATGTACAACTAAATTATGCATTAAATCACATAGGACGTGCATATCATCGTTTGATGTCATTTATGGGACGTGATCAAAATGTTGATACCGGGTTGCAAATATCACAACTAGATTTTAAAAACTTGTACCCGATTTATTTTTTTTCATTAGAACATCTTGATCTATCAAAACAATCTGTCGTTGATATACATCTCAAAGCAACATTAAATACCGGTGGTGGTGTTGATTACAGAGCAATCGCGGTCATACTTAGCGACAAGGCCATGTTACTTGAAGGTGGCAGTGGTCGAATGAGGGTCGTTGATGCACCGGTGGAAAATCTTTAATCGTGTTATTTAGAAAAATATATTTTATATAAAAATGTCGTATAGTCATGTTAATGTTACTCTGACCCCGGGTCAGGTAAAAAAGCTTCAATCAAAAACCGCCAACAAATGCGGAACTAAAATATCACTAAAACGAGATCATATTAGTGGTGGTCCAAACAAATTATCGCTGACAAATAATCAGATTAAACATTTCAATAAAGCCCTAGAATCAAAAACTGGAGTTCAATTCCATCTCTCCCCGAGCGCCATCAAAGACATGGTTAAAACGGGTGGTATATTCCCACTATTTGCGGCCATTCCGGCATTACTAGCTGCGGCTGCTCCAGCCTTAGCAAAAGCGGCCGCGATAGGTGCTGATGGAACAGCTGCTGGAATGGCTGTAAAGAAAGCAGTAGGAAAGGGGTACAAAAAAAAGGGACGCGGTCTAAGATTACCGGGATCTCGTTGGGGGAGAGGCCTAAGGCTTCCAGGATCATTTCGTTAAACGTTCCATCATCAAATTTTGATTTACTTGATGCTGCTAAAAAAATTAAAAATATCCGCCTTTAGAGGTGTTTTTATGCGAGATCAATTACCGAAACAACCAAACAAACTAGAAACAGGTATTATTAATCTTGACAAACGTTCCGGACCTGGTACTCATTGGGTATCATACGCGATTGATCCGCGTGGAATTGTCTATTTTGATTCGTACGGGTTAGCTCCACCTGTTGAATTTATCAAGTATGTCGCACCACTCCACGCAACAACTAGCGGTTATAAAGTTTGGTATTCAACGCTACCCACACAAACAATGACAGATCCGCCAATATGCGGCCGTGAAGTAATTAATGTACTCGACGCTATATCAAAATCATCCAAGCCGCCACATAAAGTCGTGCACGATTATACAAGCAACCGATATGTTGCGCGTAAAGCATTTTAAACAACGGATCTTATTATAATGGTTGATATTTACGGAAGATCTTCTACTGGTAAGAAAATAAAATCCGACGTTGATCTGTCAAAGTATGCGACTAAAGATGACCTCGCTGATATTATGAACCTTGCTGGAGTTGACCCAGATGAAGTTGTTATTTTTCAAGATCGATATGGTAAACTAAAAACCAGCAATATCAAATGGAATGATATAGTCCGGCGAGTACTTGGTGCAGTTACGGATAATATTCCCGTGTTTACTGATAGCGGCAAAATCAGAGATTCAAGTATGTCACTTAAAACCATCAGAGATGAAATTGCAAAAAGTGTTGCTAATCGCGTGAGAAACACCGGTGACACAATGACAGGTGAACTTAACATGAACGGGAACAAAATAGTAGCTGTAACAGCTCCAAAATCTGACAACGACGTCGCAAACAAACTATACGTCGACGACGTGGATGGAAAACTATCCACGCTACGGGCCGAGTATGACGTTCACACGAGGGCGTTTACAAGGCTTCGAAGAAATTTTCAGAAAACCGATGATGCCACAAATAAGTTCTTTGGAACTCCTCCCGTCATTGACATGAAACTCGTTGATATCAAAAGTAACCTAGACACGATCAAACGAACACAACTAGACGTCGTAGCGGGAATTCCTGAGATTATCAATAAAACCAATCTGATTAAAATTCCAGCTGAAATAACTCCCGGGCATATCACAAACATCGTATGCACGGTATCATCGGGATTTGCAACATGGTCAAAACAAAATAATACCATCAAATATACCGCAACAAGCACTGGTGTGTACAGGCTATCTGTGTTTAGTGCTGCAAAATTTGAAATATTTACAACGTTTCCATGGCGTCATTCCACCGACAGGTTTTCCGGGGTTGTATCTGTTATATTAAATATCGGAGCCGAGGAAATATTTATCCTGGAAGCAGATGATAAGACATTAACCACAACATCTTACTGGTGGTGTTTGGAATTTGTAGCTGAAGCACATCAATTGTTTACTGTATAAAAATATATATGGACGGTGCACAATACAGATACAATCAAGCGCGTGAATGGCAGGCGGCGCTAAAAGATCAAGTCGATCAATATACAGTAAAAGTAAAAAAATATCGACGACGATTGGTTATCGTTGATGTGATTGTTTATTCAGTATCCGCTGTTGTTGCTGGAACCGGTGTAATATTATCAGCGTTGACAACGATGGCACCAGTAGCTGTAACTGTTTGTATTTCAGCAGCAACAACGATTGCAGGTGTGCTTAATATCATCACAAAAAAAATATGTACTTGTACGAACGAAAAATTATCCGATTACAAAATAAAATTACATACAGCGACGGTAGCATACTCGAAATTATCCTCGTTGTTATCAGCGAGTCTCAGTGATGGAATTATATCTGATTTCGAATTTTCAATGATGACCAAAATATACGATGAAGGTATTAAAGATACAAATATCAATAATGACAGAATTACTCCAGCAGATCGTGACCAACACAACTCCGCCAAAGATAACAATGATCTCGGTAAGTTCAATTAATCCTGAATTTAGTGTTAATTTTCCTACTGCAATTCCAGTAAAAGAAATAGCACTAGCACAATTACGAGTATATTACAGCTGGCCAAATATCAGATTAAAATCATTTAATTGTACACCAGCAAATAATTCGCTTGTATTTACTAACAAGAACAAACCCGATGGAACACCTGACTGGGTTGTTGTTGGAATACCAACTGGCAGTTACCAGATTGAAGAGATCGGTGAGGAATTTGCGCGCAGAATAAAATCAATAACAGGAAAGGAATCAAAAATATCAATAAACGTTCATGAGCCGACGTTGTCCTCGACGGTTGAAATAAACTCGCCTGATTATGCCGTTGATATTTATAAATCTTCAATCAGATCCGTACTAGGTTGGCCTGAAATTCCCCCGGCGTATGAAGGACCACCAGAACCAACTCGGGATGATTTTACGTCAAAGACCAGTCTTCGTCATGATATTAAAATGAATTCAGAATGGCTAGATTACATAGAAGTAAAACCAGGATGGAGGGGGGGAACACCTGTATATGATCCTAGAGCTCTTTTGTATAATCTTAATGAACGTGTTATTGCTTTTGATATTGATTCTATATTTGCTTCAATAAACTTAGACCATGAAATACAGGTAAATAATTTACGTGATAGTTTTCAAGAGTATTTATTTGATTCAACATCTGCGCGCGATAATATTATTAGGTACATAGAAGTTTTAAATTATATAGTTAATTCTTCTGAAGTTATCTATAACAGAATTAGAGATATGGTTCTTAAGTCATCAAGCGATTATAAAAAATCCTTCGCAGCCAAGTACAGAATACCCGAAGCTGACATTGTAACGTTTAAGTTTCCTGATTATAATCCCGATAAATTAAGAAAATCTGTCAGTGATGTCATTGATGAGTTTTTTCCTAAAATACTCGATGCGTGGAAAAAACTAGCACCATTAGCAGTTGTTCTCAGATATGATAATGATCCACACGGCGGCGGAAGACACGTATCCCCGCGGATCGTTAATATAACACCGACGGTCGCGGTCAATCTGGTTTGTGACGTAATCGATGGCAGCTATCAAATAGATCTCGGAAGATCAAATCAGGCTCAACAAGGATACATCCTATACACGTTCACACCACAAGTTCCCCCTGGAAATTTAATCGTGCAAGAACCAACTAATCCCGTGTATTTACGGTGTCACAATAATATGTTAACACGAATCAATTTTAAACTCACAGACCACCTTAATCGCTTAATTGACATACGTGAAGAAGAGCTTGTAATAAATCTGTATGTAAAGTCGTAAGACTTTTGTCGTAAAGACTTTATCGTAGATCTTCATGTGAAGGAGGGTTTTACACGCGAGGATTTCTTAACAGTTAGAAGAACATTTGTAACAGAGATCAGAATCAAATTTGATCAACTTAAAAAAATATTTTATTATTACTAGCACAAATTTGTGTTGGGTACAAATTAATCGGCCTAGGCAACTAAGGCCTAGGCAACTAAAAAAGCTAGTCGATGAAAGTAAAATTAAAATTTCTATCACAAAAAAAATAATATTTATTAATTTTCCTGATTTGTACTGAAATTGTACAAATTACTTGATTTGACTACCAACTACCCCGTCAGAAACATAAAAATGCACGAACTACTTGATTTTGACTACCAACTACCCCCTCAGAAACATAAAAATGCACGAACTACTTGATTTTGACTACCAACTACCCCGTCAAAATCAAGAAAGTTCTAACCTTGTCAAATTGTTCCTAATAAATTTTATTTATTATAAATTAATTTTATTTATTAATAATATTATTTTTACTGAGATTTTTATTTTTTTTTTACTAAAATACAACGAAATTGCTCAATTTTCCTGATTTTGACTACCAACTACCCCGTCAGAAATCAAGTAATTCGTGCATTTTTCTTTGATTTTGACTACCAACTACCCCGTCAGAATCAAGTAATTTGTGCATTTTTCTTGATTTTAGTAAAAAAAAAATAAATTAATTCAGTAAATAAATAAATTAATTCAGAAATAAATAATTTGTAAAATTAAGAAATTTGTACAATTTTATGTTTTTGATGGGGTAAATGGTAGTCAAAATTAAGAAATTTGTACAATTTTATGTTTTTGATGGGGTAAATGGTAGTCAAAATTAAGAAATTTGTACAATTTTATGTTTTTGATGGGGTAAATGGTAGTCAAAATTAAGAAATTTGTACAAATTTGTTAAATTTCAGTAAAAAAAAATAAATTACTAACCCATCAAATTCAGAAATATTATTTCTGATCAAAGATCTCAGTCATCTTCAAAATTACTACTTTGGATCGTTTCACCAGTAACGAAGTTACCTTAGATCGTTTCACCAGTAACGAAGTTACTCTGGATCGTTTCACGATCTGACATTATTTTTCTTAATAGTCTTATGCGAGTACTAATCGTTTTCTTCGCCTCATACTCGTGGGATAATAACGACTTAATTCTTTCTACGGCGGTAGAAAGAGGAACGAACTCCTTCACATGATCATCTTCTACGGTAGCTAGCGACTGAAACATTGCCGCCTGAATCCGTTTCATGAGACTGTATTCAGATGATAGTGTGTGTGTGCCCATGGTTTTACGTTCTTGTAAAATCTCAAAATCGGAAACTATTTTTTCAGGATTAAGTTCATCAGATATATTAATTCCATCTTTTTTTAATTTTTTAATAGCGACAATTACATCATTGATATTTTCATGGTTCATTATATAATATATAAATCTTTAAAATAAAAAAAATATATCCCAGAACCCCTTCGAGTTCGTCGGGATGTTTCTGGGACAGCACAAACATATAACTTAATTAAGGTACGCTCAGCAAAAACCCACCCATAATAATTAATCCAGTGGGTGATACGAAAAATAGGTATCAACCACAAGTCAATATTGTGGGTGAATTCTGCTGAGCGGAGGGGTTCTTGCGGTTCCCCCCACTATTATAAAAATCGCAATTATGCGCACCACCGACAAATTGTCAGCCATGGGGATTCGATCCTGGACCGCGAGCGCCACAGTCCAATACCATACTGATCGAGCTATCAAACATTGTTACGAACATATGTTTCGGAAGTTAATATATAGCTAGCTATATAGCTAAGGAACCAATATTTACAGTAAACAGCGGTTTCTGAATAATAACAGTTTCTGTATTTATAACAGTTTCTGTATTTATAACAGTTTCTGAATAATAACAGTTTCTGAATAATAACAGTTTCTGTATTTGTAGCGGTTTCTGAATAATAACAGTTTCTGAATAATAACAGTTTCTGAATAATAACAGTTTCTGTATTTGTAGCGGTTTCTGAATAATAACAGTTTCTGTATTTATAACAGTTTCTGAATAATAGTTTCTGAATAATAACAGTTTCTGAATAATAGTTTCTGTATTTGTAGCTGGTTTCCTAAGCAGACCGAAAATCAATAATAACAGTGGCATTAATGCACCAGTCAAAGAACTTTCCAGAATGTAAGTTCAGTGAACACACAACTGCAGGTCGATTACAATGAGTAACGGTTTCTGTTTACACACAGCTTCCTACGGATCAATAATATTATCATGTGTTGTATGATGGGGAAATATTTAAAAAACATAAATAATACTTCTACGAGTAATTAGTTACGATGTAATTAGTTAACTGACTAATTACGATCATAAAAAAACAACCATCTACGAAGAAAACTATATATTACAAAGTAATCCCCCCTTAAATCAAAAATTCACTAGTGTATGGAGGACCTACGTGACATAAATTAAAAAAATTAATTCAATGTGGTGATGATAGTTAATAATGTGGTGATGATAGTTAATAATGTGGTGATGATAGTTATTGATACTGAAAGATGATTTTCTGTTTATATTTCTTTGAGAAAGCAGATCTTATTATATTTTCTGCGATAAATTGTACCAAACGCGAGTCAATATCAAAATATTTAGCAGCCGCGTTCATAGACTGAAATATAATTTCTTCACCGGTTTCTATGTTTGTAGAAATTACCGCCCTTCTGGAAACTGTCTTACATCTTCCAGTATTACCGCCTGTATTATTCTCGCTGTGAGAGATAGCTTGTAAATTGGATAAATTATTGTTTTGAGGATTTCCATCAATATGATCAATAACAAGACCGTCATTGATCATCCCATTATGACATTCATACGTAAATCTATGACATAGATAATGTTTTCTCTTCCCAGCAGTAAACATTAGATAACCAACATTAGTAATATAACCAACTTGTTTCTTCAACTTGCGGTGTCTGATGATACCATTAATATTTGATTCATAGTTTGTTATGACAGGATGTGGGACAAATATATTTTGTTCCATTATAATAATATTATATGTTTAAATCATTGTTTGTCTGAAATCTTGATATATAATCCTCCACGGATTTTATAGCGTTTTCACCGCTATTATTTTTTTTGTCATAATATCTTTTAAGCTCTCTGAACCGTTTCCCGCCGCACTTCCCACATAATTTTGTCTTTCCTCGCACTCCAATACCACACCGTAGACATGGTATTGGTCCTAGACTTCCTCGTCGTATGTTTTGTGAGTGCATCCAACAAAATTCCTTTCTACAGGATTTGTTGCATCGATTTACTGAGCCGATCATCAACCATCTACATTGGGACATTGTATATATATATAAATAATTTTCTTTATTTAAATATTTGTTTTAATTATATGAACGAGTTTGAGAGATTATCCCAAACTAGGCCTGTTAAGTATAAATTCAACCTTGACAGATTATCTTCTGACTTGCCAGTGCGAGATCTGGTTGATCCGAAAAATAAAAGTTTGATCTCGAAAATTCATGACGCTAAGAAAGAATTTTACACGGATGGTGCATCTCATACATGGTCAACGTTCAAGATCATACATCTTGACTCCGTCAAGGACGCTACAATGAACGACAAGCGAGCGGCAACTATCATTAACTACATCGCTGAATACGAGGGCAATCAAAAATATTTCTTCAGAGTAAAATTTATTGTATTAACAGAAACAGGTAGTTGGATTATCCGTGACAAATATGATCCTGTCCTTGGCAATAATAAAACTATCATATTAAGTAAAAATTCCAGACCGGGTCTATTGACTGGTATTGATAAACCGTATTATGAACGAGCATATCCTGTAACAGCAGTTATTTATGGAATTTATGAGATAAATAAAAAACCTAACGTTGATAAACTAGCGCCGATGAAATTATCATCCTTGACCTTGTCAAGGTTAAATTGTGTGGCTGAACGAGTAATAGAACACTTTACAAACGCGATGCGTGGAAATGGATTAACTGATTTAAGGCGTGAAAAAATAAACTCGTGGGCTGATTCAGTTAAGGACACCGGTGCTACAATAAAAGATGTTGCTGAGTTAGGAAAAATATTAAAATTTCCAATAACCGTAGCAACAATAACAGGAGAAGTACTGTACCAGTCGAAATATAAATCAAAGGGAGCTTCAATAAATATTATCGATCATAACGCGCACGCATGGACTAACGCAGTAACAATATTTCCACGTGATCGAACTGTTAGATTTTACCCCACAGAATTATCTGTGGCAGATATGTTTGATTTTATTAACGAAATAAGTAAAACCGATCCTGTATCGGTATGGTTATTCAAAAGTAATGAGGAGGGTGAATTTGATCAGTTTGTCAAACCGAACGGTGAAATATATCGCACAGAATCCCTCCATGACGAGATGAAAAATCTTGCGACGTTTTTACAGTGCAAGCACGTGGAAAATACTGACAAATTACTAACTAATTGTTTTACCGTTCCATCTGTTGCGGCTCATTTCGCCAGAGAACGAAATTCATGGAAACCAACACGATTTGATTTACTCGAGGACGTACGCGCAAGTTGCGTCGAATATGGACATGGCGGATTATGGAATACCAAATACAATTACAATGATGTTATTTCGGTTGATATGGTTGCATGTTATCCAGGAAGTTTTCTGGGATACGGAGATTGTTCTACGTACTTTGAAAGATTTGGTCACCCTACAAACGAGATGACGCGAGTGGCAATTAATGGACCATTACCTGATTTTGATCTGACTGGATTCGCCTGTATTGAGTCGTTCGAGTTTAACGAAAATCTTCACAAGATTTGTTATGTTTGGTTTGGCAGACATTTTTGTGAAAAACGTTGGGCACCTATAGTTTTGTTGCGATATATGCTAGATTGTGCGATACTGACATCGTTGGTGGTCAGTGAGGCAATTATATCATATCATGCACAGACCAAAGTTTGGTTGCCCATGTCAGATTCTGAAGTTATTAGCGAGTTTAAGGATGATATTCCTAATAAACTCAAAACCGCAAAAGATCTCGGTAGAAAAATTATAGGTAAATTTACTCAAGGTGGTGCATATGATTATAAAAGACATCACGCACGATTAATTCTAGATGATGCCGAGTACGATTTTATAATCGCTGATACAACGGCGAAAAATACATTTGTAAATCGAGAGAGTGTTTATTTATCCGACGGAACAAAATTAGGTACGATCGTTAGTTACATAAATGACGTATCCCCGCAATATACTCATCTAAGATCTTCCATGTTGGCTTATGTTTCTATAAATTTATTATCGATGATTAATAGATTTCCTGAGACCGCAGTCAGAGTCGCAACGGACTCGTTTTATATTTCAAGTAAATATTTAGAACCTGTTATGAAATTTACAAGTAATGATGAACGATGGGGTTCGTGGAGAATAAAAAAGGAACTATTACACAATTATACAGAATCAGCAGATGTTCCAATGAGAGATGTTTATCGTGAGGGTAATAAAATATCAGAAATGTCGAAGGCACCATCGTTGAGTGATCCAATAACCAGATATAAGACAGTATATCTCAATGGACCTGGTGGATGCGGCAAAACAACTCGAACGATTAATGTTTTTAGAAATTCAGATATAATCGTGCTGACACCCACACATAGACTCGCACGTGAGATGAAACAGCGGCAAGTACAATCGTGTACGTATCATAGTTTCTTTCGGTGGCGCGGGGATACATGGACTCCTCAACGGATGGGGGAAAAATATATACCTAAAATAATTATTTGGGACGAGATATGCACGGTCTCATTGGATACATTAAAAATGTTTCTTGATTGGTTGTTGACGAAAAATACCGCCATAATAATGTGTGGCGATCATGGTCAACCTCCGCCTTTTGTTGGACCATCTCCACATGATTGGTTAAAAAATTTCGTCGATTATTATGAAGAAATAGATGATGATCATAGAGCTCTTGATGCAAATTTGAAGGAGTTTAAAAAATTAATCAGATTACAATCAAACAAAATTCAGTGTGAAATAATACGTGGAGTGATCTCAGAGACATCAATGAGTGATTTTCTGAACTCATGGAGACCCAACGATTTGATCGTAGCAAGTAGAAAAATAATCAGAGACGCTTTACAACAACAGTTATTTCAACTACATAAAGAACAATATTCAGAACTACCCGTACCGTTGTGTTATAGACCATCAGATACACGAAAACAGAATATTAATGTTGATATTCCAGGACCCTTGACAGAGTCAAGGAAACAGAATCTCGTATTAAATGATATTGTCGCCGTTGATATCAGTGTGGTCGAAGATGCATTACGCGCTGACAAATCTCCATGGGTGTTGGCATACGCTATGACGATCCACTCGTCTCAGGGATTAACTATTTCTGATACACGAGTCTGGATTGTGGACGATCGCATCGAGTGGTCAAATTTAGTTTATTTAGCGGTATCGAGGGTCAGAAATATATCTCAATTACGTAGAATTATAATTCCTGAAATCGTTGATAAATTTAACATTATCGACAATGATATAATAAGAAAAAAATTAATCGGATACAAACAATCTGATAAAAAAAATAAACGTGACTTTGATCTTGATGTTGAATTTATTATTGAGTTAAAACAGCAGCAGAACAATCATTGCACCAGTTGTAATTGTATAATGTTATGGCGATATTCAAGTAATGATTCAAGACAATTCACCGTAGATAGAAAAGATAATAGTCGCGGTCATACACGAGAAAATACCATGTTAACCTGTCTTGAGTGTAATCGACGTAGAGGCGCTAGTGCTAGTTAAGTGATCGAAATCACCGAAGTGATCGCGGCGGTAGTTGTGTATCCGCGGGAATTATTTGTAGTTGTTCACGTGTAAATCCACGTTGAGGAGCAGCAGAATCTAATTTGTAGATTGCAGGTCTGAAAACGCCTACATTTCTTCCAGTGGATCTTGTCACGGTAGATATTTTGTGTGTGGTAACACTCCAAATAGGATCAGTTGCTCTCGCGCTACCACCTTCAAGTTCACCAGGCTCATATAAATATCTGACTGTGACATCACCTATAATTTTTTGTTTTCCAGCATCTTTTCGTTGTGTTGGTATATTTTTTTTTGTGACCGCGCTAATGGGTTTCATGTTGGTTGTTCGTGTGATTTCATTATTTAATGCAGCTATCACGATTGGTAATCTTGCAACCCATTCACGAGATCTCTTATCCTGAATAAATTCCCTCGCGTATTGATATCCAAATAACCGTTCAGCAAGTGTTCGATTAAATCGCTCAACAATTGCCTGATCACGGTGAATTGCAGTATGACCTCGTCGTATTTTGGTATTATGTTGTTTCATCAACGATGATACTGGACCAAGAAATTCCTTACCAGGATCAACCTGTAGTAGCTGTGGCCATCGCAGACCACCTTGTGGTCCGAGTCCTCGTTGATAAATTCGTTCAAACGCATCAGCTACTTCAGATGATGTTTTCGCCGATAGCGGCTCTGCCTCTTTATATCTACTTGCAACATCAACTACGGTTAGCGCGTACTTGTACGTTTTTCCACGCACAGTATCATGCGGTAAAAACAGAATATCAGCTTGATGAACTTCATTAGGAACACTGACATCGAAATACGAGTACTGAATCTGTTTAGGACGTGGTAGATAAATTTGCCATATTGCTTGTTTAGATAACCACGTTTTAGCAGTAGAATGTTTAACCGATGCTGCATCAGCGAGTTTACCAATTGCTGCTTTGCCTCTCCAGTATCCTCTCGGTGAATAATAAATTGATTCCATTATTAATTACCAGCCCCAATCGCTAATTTACCTTTCATCGAGGATCTTACTAACCAATTAGCTAATGATTCTCTAATATTTTTATTTTTTATAGAATTTAATGAATGAATTAATTTTACATCTGCAATATGCCTATCTTGTAGATTTTGACTTTTATAAGCTACATCATGAGCATGACAAGCTCGATCAATAGCATTTATTGGTTCCTCGCCTGGTTTTGGTTGATCCTGATTATCAAGCCTGATATCAAGTCGAGTACCAGGACCGCAATAATTATATCCTGGTAGATGTTTTTCTCCGCTGTATTTAGCCCATGGAGCACCTGGAAACTTTGACATCAAATTAGCAATATCACCACCCCGCTTATTAGGTAAAAACGAAAATTTCTTTCTACAGCATACAGAACATTTTCCACCGTACGCTATTTTTTTATTTTTTGTTGTAACTGTAGATAAATCAATAGTTGGAGTTTTAACTTTACAGCGTAAACAATATAAATTCATGTTATAATAATATATGGATATAATTGATTTCTCAGCAACTCGGCAACGAGAGCCAGTTAAGCATCATCCTGCGCTACCGAACTCCATCAGAATGATTATCATAGGACCATCTGGATCGGGTAAGACGCAATTATTACTTAATCTGATAATGAGATGGTTGAAATGGGATAGGTTGTATTTAGTAGCACCATCCATTGATGATCAACGATGTTATGATGTACTTAAAGATTTCAATGAAAACGCGCGATTACTGGATGAAGATAATGATGTTATAGAGTTTATAACCGATATTGATGAAGCACCATCCGTAGATTCCATAGACGGATTTATTAATAATTTAGTTGTATACGACGATGTGATGCTAGATAAACAATCAAATCCAGCCAGAATATTTTCCCGAGGGAGACATAAAAATACAGACGTGATCTATGTTACTCAACGATATACACAAATTCCGAAGGTGATCAGAGACAACTGCAACATTTTAGTTGTGTTTAATGGCGTAGACACACACACGTTGCGAAATATTCATCAAACCTGGTGTGGTGGTGACATGGATATAATTAAATTCAAAAATTTCTTCTCACGAGCGCAAGCTACCCCACATGGATTTATAACAATAAATTTACATGATCCAAGAACAAGATATCGTGTGGGTATTGATAAAATATTTGGGTAACAGGGGTGATGATAAAATTAAATTTAATTAAATAGATATCATTAATATAATGAACAACTGTGCGTGGCTGCGTCAAGGAACCACTAACAATTGTAATAAAAAATGCCGTGGAGAATATTGCAAGAAACATAATTATCTTATAAAGAAAAATCCTCATGCTGGTCCACGAAGATGTGTTGGATGTAACAACGGCGTTAGAGGATTATATCAGATTTGTAAAAATTGCGGCGGAGATCGATACAGAAGTTTGATGATATATTATAAACACAGAAAGAACATAAATCCAAAAATAGAAAAACCACCATCAGAACTTGAATATTACTTGAAACATAGAACAAATAAAGATGAAACAAATAAAGATGAAACAGATGAAGATTCCCATGATTCAGATGATGATTCCCAATATTGATAGCAGCAGTCTACAATTCTGTTTGGGACAAACAATAATCGTAGACGTGGTAATTGACCTCTATGAGTGGTCACTATTTTTTTTGGTAAAACACAAGGGTGACCATTCCCCTAAGTGGTCTGTTCACCCTCTCTGCTGCTCCTGCCCAATACAAGAGGAACCGCCGGTTCGGGCATTTGGTTCATGTGCAGAGTTGGTAAGCCAGTGGTACGAAACTGAGGGATTATCACACACACACACACACACACACACACACACACACATATATATATATATATATATATATATATATATATATATATATATATATATATATATATATATATATATATATATATATATATATATATATATATATATATATATATATATATATATATATATATATATATATATATTCTTCGAGATTCATCTAACATCAATAAAAGTAATGTTAAAGTCCAGTCAACGTGCCCTAGTTATCACTCTTTAAACTATACAGACTCACTATTACCACCCCTTTTTGTCTGTGCATTTTTCAAGACTAAAAGAAATCTAGGTGAAATGTTCCCGAGTTATATCGCAAAAACTAACAATTATTTTCACAACGGTAAAATTATTGGTATGTATTGTAACTTGCTGTTAGGATCAGCCTAACGTATTTTGGTCCCGAAGTGCAAACAGGCCCAGCCCTAGGACAAGGCGAACGAGGCAACCGCATTGGGCCCCGCGGTTTCAGGGGCTCTGCGCTGTTGACGGATATCAACTCCGCAATCCAATGTTTTGCTTGGGGCTCACTCATCGCTTGCTGTCTTGGGCCCCGCACATCGTAGGGCCGTTTCTGAGTGCAAATATTGCTTTATTTGTTTACCACTAAACAAATGATAAGCAGTTCTAAGAAAACAACAGTGCCATAAATGTAGACTGGTTGCCTATTGTTTGCTTGTTACAGTCATTCATTAACTATCCGCAAAGAGCTTCTCCAAAAAATGTACATATTCCACAAACAAACACAATCGAACAGTGTGTTTGTGTGTGTGTGCGTCTGTGTGTGCGCGCGCGCGTTTGGATTTTTAACGTATCGCTAGAATGTCTACAGTGTGGCAGTTTATAGTAATGTCTGGGACTGGGGCATCATGTCACAGACATATTGCATCATATCCCAGCCAGACACATTACCTGACACTAGGTCGACCATTCCATACACTAACATCTTAATACTAAGCGCCAAGCGAGGCAGCTGCTAGTACAATTTTTCTAAGTCTTTGGGATGACTCGGTCGGGGTTCGAACCTGCGACCTCCCGCATTCGGTGCTGAAGCTCTAACCACTTAGGCCGAATAGAATGTCATATAATTGGAATGGTATTATGAATAACTAAATTACCCTTCTAAAATAAAAATAATGTAAATGTAATATGGAGGCTGGAAGGAAGAGATGAAGATTTTGTTGTTGTTGTTGTGGGGTTTAACGCCATTTTTCAGCACACGATAGGCGATACATGGTGGCCAGTATTAATGTTTGAGGAAGAATCCGGGAAAACCCCAGAAAGAACCACCGACCCACGAGAAGTTTTCTCACATACCCACATGAGGTGAGATGGCAGTGCTCCGTAACGGATAGCGCTTTAGACCACTCGGCCACTCGGGGCCCCAAGAAAGGAAGATAAAGAGAGAGCAAGTTTATTCTTACATCCCATCATCGCTAAGTTATCGCCGTTATGACACCATATAACTTGTCATACTGAAAAACCCACGCTAATCGAACATGATTTAAGACTCGTAACGTTCCATTCAGAGGCATCATGTATTCCCATGCCTAAGTAATTAACCGTCTATCTACGATCAATGGTTACCTAACGTATGATGACAGTTAATCACCTACCGGCATATATGAACATGAAATCCATATCAGCCGAGTTAGCCTTGATCAAAGCCCTTTGACAGATGCATTCTAAAGATAATGGGTGAAAATAACTGTCCGTCTGACACCTATGTTATCATTTTATCATTCATAGTGCTGCAACGTGACCAAATTCCGATATTTTATTCAGCCTATATTGTATTCCATTATTATCTTCATTTTCATTTCATTATCGGTTTTCCATTAATCAACTTCTTTGCACACTTTTTACTTTATTAGTTATCCTGCACTATAACATCATATTGAGTGTTCAGACTTGGGGTATGGTCACCTCTGCCTATAATTTTGTAATGGTATCCTTAGAAAAAAATGTAACTATATATATATATATATATATATATATATATATATATATATATATATATATATATATATATATATATATATATATATATATGATCTTATTCTAAGTCCATCCTATGGCATACTGCGTATTTTATTAGATTTGATAACTGTTATAACGCCTCCATTAACCAAAGTGTCTATACAGATACTTTTTGTAACCTGACATGGTCTTTTGTAACACTTAAAGCATGCTGCAAAACACTGCTCATACACGTCCTTTATATTTTGTCAGTTGTACTTTTTTCATAACATACAAAAATATACAAAGGAACGTAACCGTATTTGTAACAGACAGCCCCGGCATCGTGTGTATGATCCTGACACGTGGTGGGAATATTCATCCAGCCGTGGTTCGGACACCGTAAGATATCTCTCTCCGTCCCGTCGCACTCTAAACCACTCATGTAGACAGGAATTGTTCCTGTTGCCCAATCAAAACTTGACCTGAAAAATGTATATATCACAAATGCTATTTTAATTTCTGAAGATTTTAATATTAGAACATATATAGCGTCAATTATACGTGTTATGTATATTTAATTTGCATTGTTTGTTGGTTTTTCTCAATGATTATATGTTATTATATTTGCATTGTTGTAATTAAACTTAGTCAATATGGTTTGCTCTTTTTAAACTTTCACTTTGTATTCTAGGTTAATAAATTATTTGTTGAATTTTACAAAACGTGTTGGTTTTCGCTCATTGCTGTTACTTAGTTTAAGACCATAGTATTGTAACATACATATAATGAAATGTCATCCCTGCTTGAGCAGTGTCATAACAGGCGTTTGAGGCAAGCTTAACGGATCCGGTTCCAGGCACTAAACCCATAAAAAATGCTATAAGCTTTTTTATTACCGACAGTTTTTGCTGTAACTTGCACGTGGGCGAAAAATCCGTTTTGCGTTTGCGTCCGGTCCCGTCCCGTCACAAAGATCCGCGAACTTGAAATTTCTTCAGCATTTTTTCTGTAGATATTTTACCGTGTTTCATTATGGGGGCCGCTGTGCCGTGAGCTCGCATACATATACAAACAAATCGATATACGCTTGAAGCGCATAACTGAATTGCTATTACATAATTATTGTAGTAAAATATTTCATTATAAATGACACAGTTTGAATCATACCATTGTGAAATAATTCACCTCTGCGGCTAGTGCAAGTATTAAATTATCAGACCTATTGTGAATTTGTGACGTCACAGAAAAGACTAAATCGGTATTTATCCCAAATATGTCATCTCGACTTATCGAAGAGGCCCAACATATGCTATATCATTTTTCAAATACTTACTGAAACACCCTGATAAATTAACAAAGCTTGGGATCGCGCTGAAGCGAGCACGACGAAGACTTTGCGAAAAATATAATAATGGCCAGAAAGTCACCGCATAATATTATAATTGAAAACTTCACGTAGCTTTTGTTAACCGAGTTAACGGCGAACGAAGACAGCAAAACATCTAGCGAAAACAGCGAAGCGTCCAACGTACAAATTCAGTTAGAGGCCAATATTGCACGGTGGAATCAGTACTCGACTTAAGTGTGGTATCGGAATAATCAGCTTTGCTGAGCATGTGAATCTGTTCGAACACGTTTGAAACAACGACTGTCGCTGTTTTCCATGGCGATCTTATCCGAGCTACATCCTGCCAACGGACATGCATATCGGTCTCAAAAATACGAACAGCATGTGCGTGAATTTGAATATAGCAGCATAAAATTCCCTATGAATGTTACTGACGTCAAAAGGTTCGAAAAACTCAACACTGATATCACCGTTTCGTGTAAACGTGGCAAAGCGACCTTTATCCAAAGTGGCTATCATCACACGCACAAAAGCAAGATTCATGCAGGCGGTTGAAAGTTAATACGTTGCAGCTGAGTAACATGGACGGTCAAAAGGGGCGGTACAATTGAGTGTGGATAAAAGATCTTTCCGGAATGGTGTACCAGCATATTAAGCACTATGGTACAAACTTTCCGTTTTAACGCTGTCT
Organism: Sinohyriopsis cumingii; assembly: GCA_028554795.2. Classification (NCBI taxonomy): domain Eukaryota; kingdom Metazoa; phylum Mollusca; class Bivalvia; order Unionida; family Unionidae; genus Sinohyriopsis; species Sinohyriopsis cumingii. The sequence continues at coordinate 109,456,443 of CM068827.1, forward strand.
GAATGTATTTAGCACACAAGAGCTGCTTGATAAACATTACCTTTACTGCGAGGGAGACAGCGAGAAGCCGATGCGTTCGATTATGCCGGAACTTGGTAAGAATAAATATTCCCGTGACAGACCAAAGTTCTTCGACGGAATCGTCACCTCCCGCTCCACCACCTCCCACGGTTTAATCGTATACGATACAAGTTGTTGAATAGCTCCCATGTGGGTTTGCTACACTGTTATCAGATGTGAAAAAGAAACTGAGCCGCTAATATTATACCGTGGCAAGGTCTTGACTGAGGTGTTTACTAAATCGCTTAAGGTGACAGCGAAGTGGATCCGACATCATCTTTCCTAGCCAGCTGACATCATTATGATATCATTTTCTTTGTCACATCTGATACCTCTCTTTGTCACATCTGATACCTCTCTGAACTCACCCATGTGTACACACCAGCAAGATACTTACGCTCCTCTTCTGACAATCGTATACTCATTATTCCAAGTATGAAAACAAAGTCATATGGACAGCGTTCTTTTGCATACCAGGGCCCAGCAACGTGGAATGAATTGCCCACTGAACTTAGACACAAAGACACAGTGATCACATTCAAGAGGGCTCTCAAAACTCACTTATTTCGACAGCAACAACAAACTTAAAGACCTAATAATGTTTCCTACCTGAAATATTCTCAGCATGTTTTTTATTTTATTTAAAAAAATGTTTTTCTAATTTCATGTTGTTTGTTTTTGTAATAATATTATTATGTTTCTTATCTTATGTGTTGTGTAAAGTTGTAAAGCGCCTAGAGCTTCTAAAGATTAGGCGCTATACAAAGTCCTCATTATTATTATTATTATTATTATTATGACCCGTGCTGACATTCGCAAGTTTTCCGTGGCGAATCAATGTTGGGTTTTTCAGCTGTATCGATAAAAGAAGATATCAGTCATTGCCACTTTACAGGCGCTTGCATATGTGCCACACACAAAGCATGCAATTTATATTTGCGAAGGTACCCGGCAAAATAAATTTCTGGATGTGCTTCATAGCCTGAGCGGGTGTGATGGTCACTTAATCGTGCAAAGAATCGAAACAGCATTGGACGAGGCAATAAGTGTCATTATCAAGAGCACGGAAAATATAGTATGTCAACTCGTCCGCGTTCGAGTACCTAATAATACGAAAATTAAGATATCAGCCTTGTGAACTATGTTGGGAGTCGTTACACAAAACAATACACTGAATAGCTTCATCGGTGCCGATAAGTAGTTCTGTCACAACGCTTATTTGGTCAGCCGCGCTTTGGCGATATCCAAGTTAACTTTTGCCCCCCTAGGTACTTTTTTCAACGGATATTTTGCTCTTCCAATAATTGCGCGGACCGTAGTGAGTAGTAGCCAATTTCTCTTTCAGGTTGATTATATTAATAAGCCATACCTTCAAAATGGTGCATTAACAACTATAACCGGATCTTACGATCCACCGAAAGCAATCTTGGGCTTCGTGCCTCTTTTGTTAATCAATATGACGAGTCGTTCTCCAACAGCCGGTCCCGCAATCACATTCAAGTCATGGACGAGATGCAAGTCAGCATTTTGACGCGCACGGATATACCTTGATGTTTTATACACTTCATCGTCAACGACTAGCGAAGCAGTAATCTGCTATTGACGCCACTGGTCCGGAAAAAATATTCATGTCATATACGATTACGTCATGCTTGACCGGCGAGACAGCCCCGCCAGATATAACAACGAATATGCAAGATGTGCAAGATATGCAGGCCCGATGTTTTACAAGGATGCAGTCGACCATGCCGATCATAAAGCAAACAACGCAAACGCATATGTAGCATCCGAACTTGTCAGCACCATCCCGAATTATAACCTTGGATTCGTGCAGCGTCTAGTACAACTGTGCGATTCAGTTACATATTTTGGTTTTACAGCTAAGCCTGTTAGGTTATTTTCGGAACCAATTACATGGTAGTGTTAACCCGATAAAGCGACGAGCACGGTGCAATTTTGACGTGTTGGAAATGACGCTGCCGGCCAAGCTATGTCGAAATTTACATTGCTGGTTCTTGTGATAACGCTAGTACTGGACACAGAAACGAGTTTATTGTCATTTATGTAGTCTTGAGTCACGTCAACTATATAATTTAGCGCTCATCACAGGGTCGATACAAAGCGCTGTTCGTCGATAGGGTGAATGCCAAATAAGTAGCCAGTAAAACACTAGCGTACCAAGACATGAGTTCATGCTTTTCAAAATATGAATTGTGTGCATGACAGACAGGCCAGAAGCGTAACGATACTGCGCCAGTTAAGTGATTCTTAAGTTTTTCTGCCTATAAGCGGTCATCAGGAACCATCCGAAGAAATTTGCTCGATTGGGGAACCAAAAAAGTCTCACATGCATATAACTAGCTGACATTCTCCGCATGTGGAAAACCGGAATTGTTTGCCTGAATTAGTAAGGAGGACCTGGAATTCATTGGGTCACGTACGCGGTAACACATCGACGGAATAGCAAATGGCCGACTCAGTTTTATTGCTTTCGATGAGGCCTTTGACAGACCTAATCGTCGTATCGTAAAGGGTAGGAGTCAGTATCGTATTTGTTCATTATAAACGGATCTATAGGCAGGTGAGGTGTTATGATTATATTGATAAATAATTATCTGTATGATAAATTAATATCACGTATTTAACAAGTCCATGTTCAAGTAATGTCACGCGGAGATAAAATTCAGTTCGAAGCATATATGTCTATCTCAGAAGGTACTTAATCATCATTGGCGTTCGTGCTTAAGATTTATCATTACATATACGTGATAACTTCTAAATAACCACGCGATGGCGATGTTGCGCAATTTGCTGAGGGGTAATTGATCAGCTGTTAGGAAATTCCAATATCGAATCCATCCATGAATACTCTGAAATATAATTTACGTGAGGGACAAACAGAATCGATCATTGGGATCATCCTGGTGTGTCAATGTCAAGATAAGGCGTGAAAATTGCCAGTGATTGTTTCTACAACAGTGGGATATAATTCTCTAACAGTTATATCAAACCAACAATAACTCGATCGGCGAAAGAAATACCCAGTCTAATATTTAACACGGATGCGCTTACCCATGTAACAGTTCTTGCGTAAAAACTATAATGGTTGTTAAAAGCACTAAGTAAATGGGCCATCGATGTATTTCTAGGCGAACGTGGCAATTGGCAAATAACTGCAGAAGACAAAAATATTCCTCTGGCTAGAAGTGCATATGCATGGTGCATGTTGCATCCGAACCAGGCTCGTTTGTTGTACAATTATACTTCGCGGTGGCAATGTTAATATAAGAACTGTAGTTGGTGGAACCTCGAGGCTACCGACGCGATAAAATAATCGAAGCGGAACATCAACTATGATATGAAATCATAAATAAAACCCTGGTACTTGCGAAATATAAACGTGAGTGTGCTGTCGTGGATGCTATTCGCAGACTTGCCGCGGTAACAACCGTGAACCTTGTGTGACGGAAATTTTGCCTACGGCAACTATCCCAAGCATGCCAATCCGAATTGTTGTCACGAGTATATCGATAGCAACTGGTTTAAACGCAGCGACCGGAAAAAAATATTTTTGTTACACTTGCATAAGCTAATACGTGCCTATTAAAAAATTCTTGCAGCCGCACAAAGTAGTCACAGGGCAGCTGCCAAGCTTTACTTGTTTGCCACTGAAGAAAAAAACGATTACTTCGGCCGAGTTCGAGATGGTGCTGACTAAAATGGAAAACTTCCCATGACTCCGGTCAGTTGGCCTCAAAAGCCCATTATGACACTACTATTTATTTTAAACTGGCACGAATATCCCAAAATGAAACAAATATCACGACAATATGCAAGTTTATAACGTTTGCAAGTTGTTTCTTCTTCTGCCTGCACATTGGATTTGCGATTTGATTGGATCATACTTACCCCCTTCTGATATCTCGCACAATAACGTGACACGGGTTTTCTTTTGAGAAACAAAATGTCATGGATCAGATTAAAGAAGTCAACGAAAGAAATTAGAACATGTACTATTTATGCGCTTTACACATGGTTTTCTGGACGATCAGAATCTTCTGAAGATCCTCTTCTTATGTTTCCTAGAAATATCCCATCAATAGACTCTGTAAAGACCGTGCCTATTTGGCAACTGTACACACCCATGCGAAGTTCCGTCTGCATATCCCAGCGTTCTACAGAAAACCCTTGCGTCAAAACGACTCCACAGATTGTTGCATATGGTGCCCCAGCGACCGTCAAAATAAATCTCAACTCGACCAGCATCTTGGAACTTACTCCCAGCCAACCGATACTGGATGACGTCTGTGAATACATAAACATTATGATTTAATCTCTCTCTCTCTCTCTCTCTCTCTCTCTCTCTCTCTCTCTCTCTCTCTCTCATACACACATATTTTAACAACAAACAAACAAACACACGTACTTTACTGAGGAAAGGGGCCTTGTATATTAATCCTACAACTGTGAATAGACCGATGAGGCAGGTTTTCAGCAAGTAAATGAATTGTATCTTGGGAAAATGTCTTTATCTGTAGATTATTATGAAGTTTTGTTCTTAAATTCACTTTCAAAAAATTAAAAATCAGAAGCCATCACAAGGCAGCTCAAAGCCTCAATGCTGCCATTACGTGCAAAAGTCGTACATGCCGAAACATCTGAATAATACTGAATCTTTAAAACTGTTGGTCCTAAACATCACTCGGTCCTATTAAAACCATATAATATCGGCATTTCAACACATTATGAGCCATGTAAAATCTTCTTCGAACTGAGAAACCTATCATTTTTCACAAGTGCACGAATTAATCCGACGTTGAAAGGCGACATCCGTAGTCAACCGATTTCAAACGAAAGCTGGAACACAAGATTTGATGACGTCACCGTTGTAAACATAAGTAGCCAACTCCACGTTATGTCTGATACAGTATGTGATCTTATGTGATATGCTATTCTCATTTTGCGTTTGATATCATGCAATAATCGGCCTAGCATTTACGAGTATTATTTCTTTAAAATCTTAACAGACCAATTAATGTAGAAATTAATATGAATTTGTCTTCAGCCTATGTTTGCTCTTCAAAGTATTCCAAAGCCACAGCTGATCATCAATATTCACTCGAGTCTTATTTTCATCTAATGCACTCTTTTTCCTCTCAGATCCGCTAAAAAAAGCTGGCCTTACTCTCATCACTTCTTCTCGAATAAATTTGACGGACACGTGTAAATGGTGTTATTAGATTAGTCACTGACGTAATTTGTCGATTCTATCACATGACTACTTCAGAGCATTCCCGAAAAAGAACAGAATTAGGAGCGACTTCGGAGACTAACTAAAGGTGGCACCTCTTATTTATAAACTGAATATTTGAACGTTGTTTAAACCTAACATCTTGATTATTTCAAAGAACAGTATTAGTCAGATTTTTTAACAAATCACTTTCTTCCTTCCAAACTTTAATTAGATTAGAAAACTAGTGAAACTTATGAAAACGGCGGCATCGGGGCTTTAATGTAAACAATATCAAGGTGTTTCAAGCAACTATTATTCTGACCAAGGTCAATCTTCAAATATGGTCAGTTGAATTGTTACCGTAATGAGTGTAGCAGAGGACTCCGGCTGAAGACGAATCCGTCAAGCAGTCAGAAGGAACATCCTTACTGTATTCACAGTCTGACAGACGGTCCTCAGCCCGTGTACAGCGAACGTCTGAAGCCCAAACTGGGTCCTGTTTATAAATGCTGCTTGATTTTGGAGTACCGAACACGACCCCGCCCTTGTAGCCGTTCTCCTTACAAATAACGGATGCATCATCGTTATCCCAGCCATGCCGGCATATTGTAGCGTTGGTGCCATACTGCTGGATATATACGTAACCGTTCTTGAAATTACTTATCAGAAACCTGGTTTCTGCAAACAGAATTCAAATTAAATTGGGTAATGTTAATATTTTGTGTGTTTCATGTCCTCCAAGATTGTCATTGTTCATACGCCTTGGAGTTATAAATGGAACCTGATTCAGTATTTATTACCTTTTATTCAAAATCAGATGCACCTATACATCATGGATAGAAATATCCAAGTTACAATATAAGTGAGTATAAACCGGTAACCATGAGCGTACATGTTCATCAACCACAACACAAACAGAAATTGAACTGTACCAGGCTTCTGCAATTCTTTTGTGTGACACCCATGTTCGGTAATGCTATATTACAATCTTGCCAGACTTATATAATTCTTCCGTGTGAAACCCATGCTTAGTAAAGTTACAATTCAATCTTGCCAGACTTTTACATCTCTTATGTGAAACCAGTGATCGGTGATGTTAATAATTCAACAATGCATTTGCGAAAGTCATGAGAATTTCATTTACAACGTATTTTCTCTCTAAAGAAATTGGAAGCAATAGTTGCCTTTGTTTCCTGAAGAAAGTTAAACATCCTTGCTGGATTTCGCAAATTTAGATGCCAGGTTTTCCTTGTACATAGTTATCGAAAAGAATATTTGATACAGAAGATGACAACTGTGCGAAATCAGAATATGTTAGCTCGTGAGGACACTTCGTCCTAATCGACTTAGCACTTACCATATGCTACATCTGGCTTTAGACAGACCAGACTTGCCGGTTCACCACGGGCACACTTTCCGGTAGCAAAAGAACACTCGGAGATATTTTTGGCGGTCGTCGCGCATGTAGCATTGGTGACGTATTTAGAGTAGTACCTTCCAAATCCGCCAGGTGGCAAAATTTGCGTGCTGTTATATCGTAGGTCCAGACACGCCAGAGATGCAACGTTATCAGTCAACGCGTCCGGACAGACAGGTACATAAACGTGGTCCACATAAAATTCCACACTTCCGATGATAAAATCATCAGTTTCACGTCCAGCAGCTAGACGAACTGAAAGAGCATGATCTTTTTAAAAAATATCATACATAAAAAAATCATTAAACTTTAGAATGGGGCTAAACATATATTTGACAAAGAAAAATTAAACATACCTACAAACTCAAATAGGAGACAGACGAAACTCTACCTCGGAAATTCACACACACGCGCGAGCACACACACACACACAAACTGATATGCGTGGCGCGGTACTAGCATGTAGCAAGAAGTTTATAAATATGGTAACAAGTACGAAAAATACCGATTAGAAATCCAAAGAATTAAATTTATTCACGTAAGATCGATAAATGCTGTAATTATAGCATTAAGCCACATCCTTTTCTATATGCTCTGCGAGAAAGAATATCAGTCTGGAACGAAGACCCACTGTTCTAACTTTAGGACTACCGACTAATATCTCAAATCTGTAACGAAGACCCACTGTCCAACTTTAGGACTACCGACTACCGACTGATATCTAAAGTCTGGAACGAAGACCCACTGTCCAACTTTAGGACTACCAACTAAGATGTCAAATTTGGAACGAAGACCCACTGTCCAACTTTAGGATTACCGACTGATATCTTAAATCTGGAACGAAGACCCACTGTCCAACTTTAGGACTACCAGCTAATATCTTAAATCTGGAACGAAGACCCACTGTCCAACTTTAGGACTACCAACTAGTATGTCAAATCTGGAAGCAATACAACCTCTCTCCAACTTTAGGACTACCGACGGAAATCTTAAATCTGGAAGGAAGGCTCACTCTCCAACCTTAGGACTACCGACTATCTTATATCTGGAAGGAAAACCCACTCTCCAACTGTAGGACTACTGACTGATATCTGAAATCTGTAAGGAAGACCCGCTCTCTAACTTTAGGCAAACTGACTGATATCTCACATATGGAAGACCCGCTCTCCAAATTTAGGACAACCGACTAATATCTCCAAGTCGAAGTTTCAATAGGAATATATCTACTGTGGGCAATAACGTTCTATAAATCGCAGAAAATGAACGATATTTTTGATAATTAGCCATTTCATTATGATCTACTCTTTGTTTTTGTTTCTTTTTATTTTGATTTGAATGTATCTAAATGAATCTAAGTGTTATGGAAAAACGTAGCTCTTTTTCTCTCCACAGTATTTTATTAAATTTAATATTTATCATACAAAACAATTACGACTCTATGTCATTAGCTTGCATCGTTACGAGCTGTATCTTGAATTCTATATGCGACTTCATAAAGGTAATAAAGTTAAGGTCATAAGAAGTACCTGATCCAAAGCAGTAAACCCTGACGTCGTGCTTATGGTCTATACAGTCTGGATCCGTCACGTTGAACGAAACATTATTACAACGGAACATCGACGCCCTGGGACCCTGACAAGTGACACCCGTAAGCAGCACATCCGGCACATTAACAGAGTCAGCAGTCCTGTAAAGTAAGTTGCAATCTACTGTAATGTCATGACCGGCTGAAGATATTAACATGGTTTTCTGGTGAGTATATTTGTCTGGCCAATATTTGATCGAATTATCTACATGTTATCTTTGTATGACGGTTACTTTTCGAAGGTAATCATAGAATAAACAAAGACCGCTCTAGTGGCCTAGTGGTTAGAGCGTCCGCCTCGGATGCGGGAGGTCGTAGGTTCGATTCCCGGTCGAGTCATACCGAAGTCTTACAAAAAAAATGGTACCAACACAGCTGCCTCGCTTGGCGCTCAGCATTAAGAGGTTAGTGTTAGGACTGGTCGGCCTGTTGTCAGGATAATGTGACTGGGTGGGATATGATGCTACATGTCTGCGGCATGATGCCCCAGTGCTAGACATCACTATAAACTGTCACACTGCAGACATCGTAGCGATATGACTGAAAAATTGTTAAAGCTACGTTAAAAATCCAAATCACACACACACACACACACGCACACACACACACACACACACAAAAACACACACACACACAAACACACACACACACGCACACACACACACACGCACACACACACACACGCGCACACACACACAAACACACACACACACGCACACACACACAAACACACGCGCACACACACAAACACACACACACAAACACACACACACACACACAAACACACACACACACACAAACACACACACACAAACACACACACACACACACAGAATAAAACAAGATCATCTTAACCTCGACGAAGTTAACGCAAAACTTACGCTGGAATGACATATCCGGAAATAAAACCGAGCTGTCTGCAGACGACATCGGCTTCTCTTGATGTCCATACCGTAGAGCATACTGTGCCGGACTTATTGTCAGCTTGGATCAAGACTGTACCGTAATGGGCCTTTCCACCCAGCAGAGTGACACTGGGTGCTGCATGATAAAATATATTTTGTGAGTAGATATGTGAAAGAAAGAAAAACTTCTGACATGGCATTGAAAGCTGTTGTCACACTTTGTCGATTAACTTTGATTAACGACAGGATCATTGCCAACCCTACATGGAAGCTGTAATTCTAAAGAATATGTATGTTTTTCATTTGGTATAATTATATTCTACTTCTTGTAACCCTGTACCAGGGCTTAGATAATCTCCGGGTGAAGATGGGGGAGAGGGAATAGGAACTAGGGTAAAAATGGGGGAGAGGGGAGGGGAACTACATATTGATGTTTATGATGGTGATGATTAGGCAGTTGTAGTGCGATGTTATACAATTTGTGATATTCATCAGATGACAAACATAACCAGGGTGTAATGAATGTTTCCATAGTTCACCACTAGGAAGATTTTATTAATCTCCAAGATAATTATCATGCAGAATAAAATAGAGCCGCTAACAAAATAAAAATCCGGGGCCAACAATGGACCGGGGGGGGGGGGGGGGGGGTGCGCCGTGACTATTTAATACACATGGGCTTACTGGATAGTTATTCTTGGGGCCCACAAATCCTGTCCGCGGCCGTGTGCAGACAATGAGTTCAGGCTAAAGTGATACTGACAACAAATTGTTGACCCCTGTTCTATTTTTGTTTCACATTGTAACGTTTCATCTTTTCAACATTTTAAATTGAAACTCTTAACTGGCATTAGACACCCAATAAGTTGCTGCAATAAATGGCAAGTAAGTACATAAAGTTGTTTTAATTTTTAAAACACAAACACACACACATACAAAACAACAACAACAGCAAACAACAACGCATCTGATTGAAATAAAACAATGAAGTGAAGTGTCATCCTGAGAGTGAAAACGGCTCTCGAATACCAAGACAATCTAGGCCTGATAAGGGTCACATGCTAAGACGCTGCTAGACGGTCGACATCTTGTGCCGTTCCAGCATGCTTGAAATGCCTGTCACGCACCCCCCACACGGAGAATAACAAAGATTTATTGTGTAGACTCCACCCTCAAACGTTCGGTTAAGTATATAAGAGTGAAGACTAAAGACTAAAGACTGACTGTAAAACCAAAATAGATTTATAGTAAATACTTCTACCGAGACTTAGTAAAATAATTAGTAAGCAGCCAATAAGGACACATATAGCTTGAAAAAAACATATATCTTTAAATTTTAAGATAGGCTTTTGTGCACCTATAGCGGGAGAGGAATTTAGTATAGGCACTTGGTGGGTGGTGTGAGGGTGGATATATCACTGCCAACAGGGGAGATGGTGTACTCAGAATAACCGGTCCGAACCATTCCTACCTGACAGATAAACTCCACTTCAAAAAGAGGAGACCAATTTGACTCATTAAGTTAGAATGACTAACACAAAAATGAAACCGAACAAAAAACAAGCAAACTAACAATAACTACTACGAGAGTTTGAAAAACATATGACATGTCTCGATGGACACAAGGGACTGGGGTTTATGTCCATTAAGGGAGAGGATGATGAGAGGCTATCATTAAATGTCACAAAATGACAAGAAAGTTATTGCCACGTGAAATATAGGTCAAACAGACCACGTTAAGCAATACGGGAGAAGAACGTATCAAGATGAATCCACTCACTCTCCAAGTTTTATGGTCCTAAGCAGAAGAGTATACAGAGAAGTTGTCAAAATATCACGTGGTGATGAACAAAGCACAAAGACATAGCCAAAGCATGTAAATATAGGTCACAATGCGCTTCTTTTGTTGTATGTGTGTTACAGTAGTAGATGCATACCATCAGCAATTTCACGATTCTAGCATGAATACTGACTGAGAAATGAACATCAACACATAGTTTAACCAAAGTATGTGAAGCATAAAATATGACACATAATTACCTACTATTCAGATGAAAGATTAACGCTCATCAAGATACATTTCCTCACCATGTTTCAGCATACTAGATAGGAGAGATAACCCATGTGGTCATGCGTGCACAATTATATCCTAAGCCAATTTAATGTGAAATGTAAGTCGCGGTGACTTTTTATAAGGGTATGTTACTCAGATATATGCATACAATCACCTAGTTTTAAGGATTTAAGCATGAAAAGTAAACACCCAAAACTGAAGCAAGAAATATTGACCATACTGACCTTCTCTGAAGGGAAGTATAGTACTGAACAAGGTACATACACTCGCTGAAATTAATGATTCCAGGTAAAAAAAAATATTACATCTGAGTTATAAAAAACTTATATTTGTCATGAACTAAACGCAAAGACATAACATAAGCCAGTAAAACGAGAAACGTAGGTCACAGTGACCATATTTTGTTGTAAGAATGTGGTATGATTAAACATGTACATACGATCACACATTTTTTGATGAGTCTGTAATTAACAATGATTGAGATTGAACCAAAGTCAGTTAAGATTCAAATATGAGTCAGTGTGACTTACTTTTGTGATGAGGGTGTAGGATTAATTACGATGCATTCCATCACCGTGCTTTTACTACTCCCGACATAACAGTGCATATATAGGGTGCCAGACACCTACATGGTCCAGACGTAAACACAATACCTTTACAAAGGCCAGCATAGAGAGTAGTGTATATCACGGTGGTCTGTTGCTTTATGGCTGTGTCAATGAGGCAGTGATGCATACAACTTTCTTCGCTGCTATTTTTAGTGTGAAGAGTGCTTGAGAAATAAGCTCAAAGGAAAATGTATCTAAAGTCGTTGAGGCGTGAAATATTGGTCATATTCACCTACTGTAGTGATGGGGACGTTGTACGCATCATGACGTCCCCCCCCCCCCAACTGAGTTCTATGATTCAAAGTATAACGGTATTTAAACTATGCAAAATAGCTACAAGTAAAACTTTAATCGAGAATCTACAACTATTGTACCTGTATGCATAATGCTAGCATCCCCGCCAAAAGTGTAGGTTCTATGAAACCTAATAAACGCTAATGCCTAGGGCCTATGAAGAAAGAACGAATGTGACTCAGGCCCGGCCCTAGGGCAAGGCGAACGAGGCAACCGCCTTTTGGTCCTTGCTTTCAGGGGCCCCGCGCTGCTGACGGAAATCAACTCCGCAATACAACTTTTTTGCTTGGGGCCCGGCTCATCGCTTGCTGCCTTGGGTCCTGCACATCATAGGGCCACTTCTGCTGTGACTCATTCAGACTGTACAAATATATGGCTGGATCAGGTCCAGTGTTAGTGGGGATATGGTCCAAAATTCAAAAGGGCCCTCGCTTTCCTCGAATGGGAACCAAAGCTACTAAAGTATATATCTATTCACTCAAAGTGTGCATTATACCAAATAAACGTGCGCGAGAATAAAACGATGGTCAAATTTAAAGTGACAAGTGACTGTACATGTGTGTGTGTGTGTGTGTGTGTGTGTGTACTTTAATTTTAGTCTGAGGGTGCGGAAACCCTCACATCTGGCCCTGCATATATGCGTATAGATTTATATGTACGAACGCAGAGTGGAGCACAGCAGCTTTGTAGAGGTGAGCCAGTCAACAGTATAAGACATACATTCATTGTTTGTTACAATACAAAGATTACAAGTGTGATTCCAAGTCATAAATCGGTTTTTCTCTTTAGAATGGAGAGGGATACATTCAGCAACGGGTACAATACATGCATGATGTTATGTGTTGGCTTTTGTTGCCGTTGTTTGTTTGTTTGTTTTTTATTTATTATTAATTATTATTTATTTTATTTTTGTCTTACCTGATGAAATGTAGCACCAAACCCCTGCAGCCGATTTGTTTTGACCGCAAACCTGGAACATTTGTTTACATTTACCCAGATTTGTCTCATTTCCAAAGCAGTTTATTTCTGATATTACATATGGTGTGGTTTCTTCATAAGACATCGTGGTTGCCACACCTCCCGCATACCCCATTTGTTTGCAAGTGACCTGGGCGTCAGAGTCGTCCCAGAAGTCGTCGCAGATCTGGCCCCATATTCCGTACATGTAAACAAGCACCTGTCCGTAGTTAAATGGGCCGTTCACAGACAGACGGACGCTGTTTTCTGCAGAACAAGCGAATATATATATATATATATATATATATATATATATATATATATATATATATATATATATATATATATATATATATATATATATATATATATATATATATATATGTGTGTGTGTGTGTGTGTGTGTGTGTGTGTGTGTGTGTGTGTCAAATTGTGATCCGCCAACGGTACATTAATACGCATATATAAACTTAGCCTAAACCATGAATGTCCTTACTACAGTATCGACAGGCTATTACAAGTTTATACCATTGGTATTGAGAACAATGCAGATAAATCCCATCGAAAGTGTTGTTTTGGGGTTTGACGCCATTTTTCAGCACATGATAGGCTATACATGGCGGGCCAGTTAATATGATGCAAGCAGAACCCGGAATAGACTTGGGATGAACCATTTCCCTAAGGGAAATTACTCTCAAGCTTTCTCACAGACCCACGCTGGCCGATCCTTAGACTCAAACACACGCAGACAATGATGAGATGTCGTTAATCTCTAAAGACGAGCTCTTTTGACCACTCGGCCTTTGACCACTCGGCCACATGCCTTCTCCTTCCCTCACTGAAAAGTGTACACATACCGTCACGACGATCAATGTTATTGTAGGTCACTTGGTGTAAGTTCAGTTTTGAGTGTTTCATCCAGCTGATATTCTTGTTCCGTCTGACTCCGGTCATTCACGTATTTACCCCCGTAAGTACGAGAGAAGGGAAAACGGGATTTCGATGAAATCGTGTACAGTGTTCATTTTATGTAGAAAACGGGGATTATTAATATTTTTCTCATTAGTTTAATCTGCCGTTTATGAAATTAGAAATTGATCACTGATCAAGTTAGTACAGAGCGATAATTGTTCGAACTATGTTCATATATGCGTATTAATGCCTCAACGGCAGACCACAAGTTGATATCCAGACAGTATTAGTATATCAAATTGATTTACGGCAGCACTTAGAGCCGATGCTATTTTTAATGTATAGTGTATAAATAAATATAAAAAACAAATAGAACTAGAAGGTCCTCTGCAACTGATTTAGCTTACCGTTTGTGTATCGTTTTTCAGTTAATTTTGTTTAATAATAGAACCGTTCCGTTTCCGCCCCATCTGTTATATTTTCTTTTCGAACTTCTTTTCATTGGCGTACCGTCTTAAACAGTTTTCTACCATCATGGATGTTCCCACCTGTTTAAATGTTTAGCACCGTTTCTTCCAGCCTCTTTCCAAGTTTTGAAAGTCCTTTCGTTGCGTACTGTTTTTATTTGTTCACAATTTGATTATGTTTCCGTGCCATTCCAAATGTTTGCTTAAGTTGCCTGTTCGTCTTCACGCCTATTTCCGAAAGTCTGTGTCGCGCACTGAACTATAACGCAAGCGTAACGTTTGGTCTTTATATCGTTTCCCATATTGCAATATATGTTCCAAACGTTGTAAGCGATTTTTTTATATATGTTAAAGTAAAATAAGTCAGATAAAGTTCGTCAATGGTTAACAAAGCCTGCACAATTAAACGCTGACTACAGAAATTGACTCGAATTTTAAATAATTGAAATTTTTCAATAACAGGTGCATAATACAAGGATAGCAAAAGTGAGAATATACATGCATTAAAAACACGTCAGTCGTATATGTAATCGATTAAGTAGCATCACTCATACCCAGGTAGTTCATGTTTTACCTCACATAATTGCAACAGATGACAACAAAACACCATAAACCGGATATCAATAAATGGATGCATCCGATATCATCGCGTGCAGCTGCTGCATTGGTTACAACACTGATTGACAGGGGAAAATTTCAATTTTCGAATGTCTTTTTTTCTCCCTTTGAATCTTGACATAAATTTCTTATTGATTTTAGGAAGTTGCATTTTCTTTAGAAAAAAAGAATCAGTTTATATACGGGTGAAAATAGTTTAATGGCCAAACTGGAACGCCGCCTTAGCCACAGTGCCGTTCATACTACAAAAGTGGCTACCTTTCACTAATGACAAAGAAGTTGCATCTGGTCATCTACAATTTTATTAATAAAGCAGGTTAATTTCAGCATTCAATCAAATTCACAGAAGAAATATCAAATACAAATCATGGACATAAGAACAACAATCATTTAAAGCAAACTCCACAACATCATCAACACTTGTCCCAATCCGGCTGCCACTCAAAAACATTGCATTCAAAACAACCCTTTAGACAGGTGCAAAGCGTAAGAAGAATCTGCTCTGAAGAAGAGACATCCGAAAAGCAATCTTAATAATATGTCCGGTTACGAATCAAGATGATTTTTTTGGATGCAACGAATATTAACCTAATACATAAAATAGCCCGAGTGGACATTGTCTTGACCCCAATGGACAAACTGCGAAAGAAGACAATGTTCCCGGAGATAAATTGGCATTCAGTCTGATAGAAAGTCACTCTGTTATACAAATTAATGGGTGGTTACACTGAATAGTAGAACCGTGAGACAATAAGTACATTTTCTTGTCTATATAATAAAAATGGTGTATTACCTGTGGACTTTGAGACGACATTAAACTGTTGTAAAGATGGTCCGACGTTCATCCTAATACTTTCGTCTCCTAATTTTGTGGTAAATGTTACGTAAGAAAAACAATACATGATATTTGTCATTGAATTATAGTATCTAATTTTTGCCAAAAGGTTTATCAAGCCATGTAACATTAATTTATACTTGCCTTTGTAATAAGTGTGTAGATACGGCAGCTAAATAAGGAAGAGTGTATAAGAATGTAAACAGGTAATTCAATGCATACATATTTCTCAAAATTCAATCATCTCTGTAATACATAGATTTTGTTGATTGATTTATCTTTTCAAACCAATTCTGATACAATCTTTTCACTGTTTGAAAATATATTGATGCATGAAAATTTTTAAATCGCGCATATTTTGTTAGCTCGAAAAAAAAGAATCCTCAGCAATTTCGTAAACGACGATTCTCATTAATTAAATTAAAACCATATGCCTTAGGATTTTCTGACATTTTTAAATAATTAGTATTTAGATTGGCGTTAATAAACTAATTCGTTTAGTTTTTCATTTCACCTAGTCAAATGGAACTACGTTGATCCACTGACGAATACTTTTTTTTCCCAGCAAGATAATCAAGTGATTATCTGCCTATATTAGCCTACATTCAAAATTGGTTGATGTGTTTAGTTTTGTGGGTTTAACGTCATTGTTCAGCACATTCTAGCCTATGCATGGCGGCCAGTATATTATAGGAGGAGCCCAGGAAGAACCACTGGTACATGGAAAGTTACTGACAATCTTTCTTACATACCCACGTTGACCGAGCGGGACTAGAACCTACAGGGGAAAAGGTGAGATGTCAGTGATCTGTAAAGACGAGCACCTTAGACCACTCGGCCGGCCATGCAATTCTTCGTTTTTCCATTTATAAAACTTGACTTTTAATCGGCACCATTGTTCTGCAGAAGTTCCGTTAAACTAATGCATGCATAGTTACTATCTCATTTTTCATTTTAGATTTTAGTTTTCGATCTTAGATTAGAATATTAGATTCTGGATTATAATTTTGGATTCTGGATTATACTTTTGGATTCTGGATGTAACTGCAGCATAAGTGTTATCCTAAACAAAAATTAGGGTCTCCACACATCGCCATCAATGCAGTACCCTGTTACGTTTCCTTTGTTGTTGGCATCCAAATTTTGATCAGCTGCCGGTACCTTAGACACAAAAAGGCTTCTTGCTACACTGAAATATTATATTTAACAACATATACGTATTACATAGTATAAAGTAACTCCTTTTTATGCTATATTACTACTTGATACTTGGATTTTAGCTCAAGAACAAGGCAGTATGAAAATATATTTTGTTTACGTTTTTTGTATTTGTAATTGTTATTTGTCTGTGTCGTCGCCTTGAAAAAGGGATTCGTAGATCTCGAAAGTACTTGGCCAGAATTTAGAATTGCTGAGCCGTTCTTTTCCATATTTCTTTCCCCATCATTTTTCTTTGACAAACACGACTTTTCAAAGATCCGGTGCATATAAAGAGATTGTTTTTTGGCTTTATAATTTGTAACTCACATTTGTATTATGTACGAATCTGATCAGAGACTCGTTCTAATGGACGTTTTGTATAAATCTGATCTGCGACATGTCGTAAGCAGAATGTTGTGTACAAATAAGATCTGCGACATGTAGTAAGCCGAAGGATGTGTACAAATCTGATCTGCGACATATCATAAGCAGAATACTTTGTACAAATCTGATCTGCGACATGTCGTAAGCCGAATGTGTAAGAATCTGATCTGTGACATGTCGTAAGCCAAATGTTGTGTACAAATCTCATCTGCTACATATCGTAAACCCTATAATGTGCATAAATCTGATATGCGACATGAAAGCCGAATGCTGAATATGAATCTGATCTGCGACATATCGTACGCCAAATGTTGTGTACAAATCCAATATGTGACACATCGTAAGCCGAATATCGTGTACAAATCTGATCTGCGACATTTAAGCCGAATGTCGTGCACCAATCTGATCTGTAACATGTCATAAGCCGAATGTTGCATATGAATCTGATCTGCGACGAATCCTAATCCAAATTCAAAGGTTTAGGACCTCGAAACCCCACGAAAACAATCCGTATACTGAAGAAGAAGAAAAAACAGACTCCTTATAGTAAACCAGTACAGTGCAGTCTAGAGCTATATCTCAGCACATGACTCCTTTGAAAAATACAAGAATTATATGGCCTGCATGTTGAGTCCATAATGAAAATATCTCTGTAGAACGTGTGACTTTGACCTCTAAGTTGGGCGAGCATGTCGCAGAATGGATTGTCTTAGCTTGATAATAATTCATCCAAAGCGTGATGAAAGTACATCAAGGGGTTTTAAATATATAACCAAATAAAACACTTGAGCCTAGTCGTTACGCAAATTTCAATGACTGTGACTTCAATCATAAGGTCAAAGTTTCTAACGAGCTAGAATTCAAAACAAATTGTGTTAGATTCATATTCAGTTTATCCAGGTATGAAGCAGACCATTAGGAAATGTAAACAAATGAAAGAAAATCAAATTCTAACTCAACCCTTAATGCAAATTTGATTAACTGTGACAGGGACCGAGTTTCTTTGACTTCATAACGAATCTTCCTTGTACAATGAGAATCAATCGAGCGGTATAAAAAATATATACGAGTGAAAAGTTTAACCGAAACCGTCACAAATTTTTGATATATTATTGTTAATGCCGATTCCGATTATATTACCGTGGGCTCGACAATAAAATCGATCATATCGATATCCTTGATATGCATTTTTTATTTCTTTACGTAAGATATACAGATACTACAAATAAACTATTGATATGTTACTTACCATCAGCTGTTGTATGATGGAAGCAATTAACAGCAGCATATTGACCATCTCTAGACAAGCACTGATCACTACTGAACCTGCAGGACGTGATTGAAGTCTCTGACCCTGTGCACCCGGCAACACGGGTTGTGTACCGCTCTGTCTGCAGCACCCCGTAGCTGCCAGTTGGTAGAGACCTCCCCTGTTCGTAGCCCAGCTCTCTACAGACTACCATAGCCTCTGTGTAAGAAAACACCTCGCCACAAAGAGTCACCCAGGTCTGATTCAGGGTAACCTCCACGATTCCAGAACTTATTTTCCCACCAACCAGGCGGACTGCAAAAAGGGATAAGTTCACATAAACATCGTCAAGTTTTCATTATGTATAATGCAGGGACCCATGTGGAGCTGGTACACACACACACACACACACACACACACACACACACACACACACAGAGTAAAAAATACAAAAAAAAACAACAAAAAAAACAAGAATAAGCGCCAAACAACCAGAACCTATCCTAGAGTAACTTTTCATTACAGTTAGACGGTTCAAGTAATTCCGTGGAAACGCTCAAGATGCAGGAGCATGACGTTCCAAATTACAATGTCATGTTCCAGTTGGATAAGCATTAAATAATCTGACGTGTTTGCTAAATCGTAACACATAAAACCTAACAGCCACCCCCCCCCCAGCCCACAAACATTTTAATATAGCAATTGTCACAGACTATTTCTACACGTGTTTAACCTTCTTTTTTATTATCAATTTAATTCATTTTCATTAAGGTATGATGGCATGTACTCTCACGCAATAATAAGTATTCATTAAAGTCGAATTAGTAATTGCCTTTGTGACCTCCTGCACAAATGCATGGGTGAGACATTTTTATGTAAAAGCGTAAAAGAGGAAGTACATATGAATTTCTGTTAGGATGGGTTGTTTTAACATTTTACTTGAATTTAGAAAATCGGAGTAGTCTTTCTTAGATCTTACAGAAGGATCATTACTCGACTACTTCGTTGATTCATTGTTAGGTATTATTAATTTGAGCAAGGTGTATATTGTGCTATAAAAACGGTGAGATGATTTGTGTGGAAATTTCTAGATAATACTAACTAGTACAAATGGCTCCTTAACACCTCTCTCTCTCTCTCTCTCTCCATACAGTACAAACATTGTCCACTGTTCGATTGAAATCTACATTATTAGCGGATTCGTTCACCTCAATATGCATTCAGTCCAAGAGTACACGATTACAGGTATATTTTCTAAATCATTTTCGTTCCAGTTCATTCATTTGAAAATCAGACAGACATACAGACATACAGAGACAGACAGAAAGATATACCCAGATTTTGTGTCATAGATGTTGATAGAGTTGCGGCCAAAACTGTCAACAGAAATCCGAAATCCGCTGTGATGGTCGCCATTATACTTTCCTTCAAATCCTTCACATTCAAATCTTTACGAAAGCGACGATAGTTAGAAGAAGGTAACGAAGACCCCTCAGATCAGGCGTACTTCTTAAGTAGACGGCAGTCGAGTTTACATTTTTTAAAAATGGAATCTCTCATTCATGTTTTTGCTAAATACCGATAAGGAGATCACTAATACAGGTTCCAATAAGCTGTTAGCCCCCTTGTATGATCACACGACAAGGTTAACACAACAAACGTTATTACAAAATGATCTACACACGTTGTTTGGAGTCACGGCTCAGTGAATATTCTTGCCTCTCTATGCATAGCGCCAGTTTTCTTCCTACACACATTTCGTAAAATTGTTTAATTTGTATCTCTGTCAGTACAGAAATCCAATTACTGCCCAAGCAGATAATTGTGAACTTTCGGTGTGCCTTTGAGAAGGATACTTGTCTCCCATTTTCTTAGCATAATATAGACAGTAATGTGTACAAGTACCGTTAAAACGAGCAAATAATAATAATAATAATAATAATAATAATGTTATTATTATTATATTATTAATATATTTTTTTAAATTGCACGTGGGTCTTTAATCGCTCCGATACAAAAGTTGTTGATATAATACTTTGCTCATCATGTGAGACGAGTCTCTTGGAAGAACAACTTCCTTTTGAGGATTTTCATATAAGGAAACCACAAAATTTGTATAGTTTATTTGTATAGTTTATATTTATATTTCGTTCTGCAATCACCGCTTGAAGGAACCTGCGCATTATCTGTATCCTTCTTGAATCTGCATTTGATGTTATTGTCCTTTAGGAAGTGTGTGTCCTACACATTGAAGTAGGGTGAGGGGGTATATAAAAGAAGCTGTGTGTGTGTGTGTGTGTGTGTGTGTGTGTGTACATACACCTTGATAATTACTTTTACATCCTGCAAGATGCATATAAATATTCAAACCTGCTTTCTAGAATGTGCTGACTGTGTACAACCAGCCAACAGTTCTACTTCTCAGTGTACTTACCTACCTGAACGTGTACATAAACACCAGCTCACCTGCATTTATGTCTTTTTGATGTTCTAAATTAATATTCATCTGAATCACATCCCGATTCAAAAAGAAAAAGTAGGCGAAAAAGTTTACATTGGTTCCTAAAGGACAATAACATCAAAGCATATTTTGGGACTGACGTATTTAGTTGCATCGTATTTCCGGTAAAACCGTTCCAGTGGTCTATTGGTTAGAGCGTTCGCCTCGGCTGCGGGAGGTCGCGGGTTTGAACCCCGGCCGAGTCATACCAAAGACTTATTAAAATGGTACTAACAGCTGCCTCAATAGGCGCTCAGCATTAAGAGGTTAGTGTTAGGATTGGTCGGCCTGGTGTCAGGATAATGTGACTGTGTGGGAGACATCATGATACATATTTGCATGATGCCCCAGTGATAGACCTCACTATAAACTGGCAAACTGCAGACATCATAGTGATATGACTGAAATTGTTTAAAGCTACGTAAACATATCCAAATCACACACACACACACACACACACACACACACATTTTCGGTGAAAGGTAAATTTGGGCGATGAGTAGTGGTGAATGTGGTTTGGAGATTCGTAGTCCGTTTGGTTCTAGAAAAATATTCCATCTGATATTGTCTGATCTTCATGTTCATGTTTACAGATTTCATGTTTAGAGAGAGAGAGAGAGAGAAAGGGGTGGTGGTGGTGGCTTAGAAATAATGCAGAGTCAAGAAGGATACAGTTAATGTACATGGATTATAAAGTAGTCATGGTACAGTTTAAAACAAAAGCAAATAACACAGATGGCAACATACACTTAAAGTGTGTACGTCATGATCACTATCATTAGCAAAATTGCTTTTCCTCACGTTGGAATTTCCTTTTTGCCATTCTGACTCTTGCTTTTCAATCACAATATGTACTACATTTGTATTCATTTATTTTTGAAGAAAAATTTGTTTAAATGGATATATATATATATATATATATATATATAGAGAGAGAGAGAGAGAGAGAGAGAGAGAGAGAGAGGCTATACATGGCGGCCAGAATAAATGGTGTAGGCAGAACCCGGGAAAACCCCGGAAAGAACTACCAACCCACGAGAAGCTACTTGCAAGCTTTCTCAAAAACCTACATTGGCCGAACCCGAAACTCGAACCCACGCAGACAGAGGTGAGAAGGCAGTGATCCGTAACGGTGAGCGTTTTAGACCACTTGGCCACTCAGGGCCCGGTAGGCGACAAAGAAACAAATGATATTTCATATATGTTGTTGTTGTTGTAGGGTTAAACGCCATTTTTCAGCACACGATAGGCTATACATGGCGGCCAGTATTAATGGTGGAGGAAGAACCAGAGAAATCCTCGGAAAGAACCAACGACCCTCGAGAAGCTACTGGCAAGCTTTCTCACATACCCATATTGGCCGAATCCGAGACTCGAACCCACGCAGACAGAGGTGAGATGGCAGTGATCCGTAACGGAGAGCACTTTAGACCACTCGGCCACTCGGGACCCACGAACATGAATGTATATTGCAGCCATCGTTGGATCTGCGTAAATGTATCGTTTTACAATAATTTGTGCTGAAATCACAATTATAAAACAAATTCAATCCATAATTGCTCGGATTATGTTGAGTGCCTCATGGTAAGGATCAAAACTGGCGACAAGTCATGATACATTGTTAGAACGGCGTTGTGTCGAACAGAAATCAGTTTTACAGCCAAACACTAACGAGTTAATTATTACGTAAAGTTATGATCAAAGGGTGCATTTTTAGACACTACATCTGACTTGACCAGTAGCATCAGCATTATTCCTTTTATATATCTGATTGTAGATCAGCCAATAGTTAGGTTTTTTACACACTGTTAAAGACACATGTATATCAAAACCTGCGTCACTCATCCCATACAAGTAACGTATCCATCTTTCCTTGCCGGAGCCCCGAGTGGCCAATTGGTCTAAAACGCTCACCGTTACGGATCACTGCCATCTCTCCTCTGTCTGCGTGGATTCGAGTCTCGAATTCGGCCAATGTGAGTATGTGAGAAAGCTTGCCAGTAGCTTCTCGTGGGTCAGTGATTCTTTCCGGGATTTTCCCGGGTTCTGCAGCCACCTTTTATACTGGCCGCCATGTATAGCCTATATTGTGCTGAAAATGGTGTTAAACCCTACAACAACAAAACCTTGCCATGCTGCCAGTCAGTTTTAAAACTAGGCTTTTATAAATGGCACTGATGCATGCTCACGGATAACACTACGTTTAAATTTGCAACAAGATGTGCCTAGCACCCATGTAATAAGATGAACAAGCAAAATGTGTGATCCAATCTAACTGGACCCCAAAATTAATTCATCCGTGATACGCAACCAACCGTTCTGTTGAAGAGATGTTTTTAATCCCGGTATTGGTTCCATATAAGCATGTTTGAGAACTTGTTATGGCACATATTCACGCTGCGGTCCATTACCAAATCCTCGGTCGAAATAAATAATCCTCTTCAAATACAAACATGGTGGATTCTGCCTCAAAGAAATTGAGAAAACCTAAACCGAAAGACAATATCTTTATTATCGCCTTAAGTCATTTTAGTTTCTGACTAAAATTCCCATATGAAAATTGCCTGAAGTCATTTTATCAGCTGACTGTAATTCCCATATTATAAAAGTAAAAAGACCCTTCCGATATTGAGAGAGACCCAGACCACTTCGAATTTGAAACCCATTGACCATGGTTACATTTAAATTTAGGTATACATAGAACAAGCTCATATAATTTATTCAAAGATTTAAAAGAAAACTAAATAGACAACGATTTATTATTAAAATTATTATTTTAAAAAACAAAAATATTCTCGAGGCCCATTAGGGGCTGAGGCCCGAGTCATATCTCGCCAACTAGATTAGACCTGATAAATAGTCTAATCTTAAGATCAGATTGCCATCACTGATTGTCAGTTTAAATGCTCATCGACTCCAACACTGGGTGAAAAATAGAACGTTTCTTTGGAAGCATACTTGAGGATGATCACGAGTTACCTTGATCCGGGCTATATATAGGATACATTGTACATAAAATTGCACACACACACCATTAGTACAATGTGCGAAACGTTTACAGGTGCTCAACCTTGGATAGGGCGTCGCACGCGCGCGGCCCGCAATATCAATTGAATATGAGGGTGGCGGGTTGTGGAGAGTTCTAATTGATCTACTAGCAGAGCGGGGCTGCTGTGTGTTACAGAAGACAGAGTTTATTCCAGTTCCACTCGGGTCTTCCTCTGTGTACGGGGGTGGGGAGGATGCATAGGGAGGAGGTTCGACGAAGGTTATGATCCTTCTGTTGTCTGCCCCGAATCTAGTTGAATTCCGGAATATGTCGAATACCTCTATATCTGAAAATGAAAGGAAAAGCCGGATGTGCATACATGATGTATTGTAGTATACAAGTTCGATGAGTCCCCACCCCTCCTCTTCACCTTCCCCACACTTAGGGCATAGTGTAACAAACCTAGGGTATATGCTATTTGTATTTACATCTATACATATAGATATGTTGCATTTTAGTGGTTATTTATTTGTTTGTGAGGAATTGGTGTTGGAAATATATCTTTCAAACCGAACAATTGGACTTTTTTTATTCGATACAGGCGTCATTCTTACTGAAACGTATTTACTAGACTTTGGCGGCTGCATAGATTAGTTTAGTAACATGTTCCTTGTCAAATTTCTTAGTTTACATAATTTGTGGGATATTCTCGCGTATAAATGTTTAAAATTGGAGATAGCAATAATTATTTGTGTTATGTGTTCTGGGCTTGTTCAGACATAAATACCGTTCACCTGCTTAGAATTGCGTACTGATTAATCATACTATTTTGTGAAAAAAGAAAAGACTAGACGTGTGGAATTAGAGCCTCGTGAATGTGTAATATTTAAGCTTGATTACAAGAAACACATACTGGTATGATCGCGTTTAAATACTCTACAAATGACAACAAATGTTGTGCGGATGTCCTAGACTAGTGTGTTCGACGTTGTCTTTTTCAGCAAGGTCTGGAGGTGAGCTTATACTAGCGTAGATCAGATTACTGACTTGTCGCAATATAATTATTTTGGCACCGGATAGCCTGGCAAATATGTGCTCTTTTGCCGAAGGCAAAATAATATAGGGAGGTGTCTTTTTTAAGGACGAAAATGATTTTGAGCATACCCAGTGATTAGAATGCTTGCCAGCAATCAGCTAATTGAATTCGTCTCTTGTGTTTTGTCAGAGCAATAGAATTTACTTGAATCGGAACAAATTGTAATATTTATTCTGGTCTGAAAATTATAGATAACAATACTCAGTATTTATAAAACGAAATCTTATAGTAAATATTCTACTGTCATCCGATCAATAAAATATACATAAAAATATCTATATATCAATCATTATCTACCCACAGCAATTTATCTATGGGAAAATGAGAGAGAGAGAGAGTGTGTGTGTGTGTGTGTGTGTGTCACGGAATTGTGTATGAGTTATATCAATATGTATATGTTGTCAAAAATGTACTTGGGTTTCGTTGCCGCGTACAGCGTCACCCGAGGGTGGTATATTTTTTCGGCTCTAGTTATTTCGAAATCCTGAGCGAAACTCGGACCCCTGCACGTGCATATTGCCGGCAGCGGGAAACCTAAGTACCTAGCTGCGCATATATGTCACAGCTAGTGTACATAGAGAGCAAATTCTCTATAACTAAATTACATTACGCAGAGTCTTGTCCGAAAGCTTACCCCTTTACGGAAGCAAATCTCCAGCTGTAGAGCTGCCTTATACATGCCGCCATGCCTTATACATGTTGCCGTACCTTATAATGGTTTGATGTTAAGTCACAGAACTCTGTGTGGTTTCGTGTGACGTATACGCTGTGTTATGGTGACGTTGGATCGGAAGAGTATACTGGTTTTCTCGGTGCGAGGGACCAGGGCTTCGCGACCATCGGGTCTGTGATTGATGTGAAGGCTCCTGAGGGATCCTTTCAAGAGACTGAGAGGAGCGGACCGCGCGTGGGTGCTTCTCTGGCCATTGACTAGAGCGCGTGGAACCGGAACATCTTGGACGTCAAATGGACGCCACGATAGTTATATATAGTGTTCCATGTTATTTCCACTATTGAATTTCTTAATTTCATGCATTCCTATTGCGATATCGTTATGTGAACGATCGATAGGTTCGTAATTTACACTGCTTTTCAATGTCGTTTTATGAACGATACATCCAAATTTACATTCTTTTCTAAATCGTTATTTGAACGATACATTCAAGACTTTCTTTATATTGGGGTGTAGATCACTTTTATTTTGTTGATCGGTGATAGGGATTTTACGTTTGTTTTGAAATTCCATTTGTTAAATTCAGGTTTTGAGTTTTTTCTCGTTGAGTTAATTGTTGTTGATAGTAACATGTTAGGAACTTTATAATTTTCCTATCTTTTTGTTTATAATGGTGTCAGATTTGTTAATATTTAAATTGCGTTTATAAATAAACATCTTGTAAACGCAGTTGCTTTCGGTGTTTTCTCTCATCCAGTCCCAACCCGGCTTCATCCTGTGAGAGAGAGAGAGAGAGAGAGAGAGATAGTACCATTTTGGGTGTGCTCCGGCCTGATTCTGCGGATGTGGTTTTTGTTCTTACTCGTCTTGATACAGCAGAC
The DNA here is from genome assembly GCA_028554795.2 of Sinohyriopsis cumingii. Taxonomy (NCBI): domain Eukaryota; kingdom Metazoa; phylum Mollusca; class Bivalvia; order Unionida; family Unionidae; genus Sinohyriopsis; species Sinohyriopsis cumingii. The sequence goes on from CM068827.1 coordinate 109,483,380, forward strand.
AAGGCAGACGATAAGAATTATGAGGACTACTCCGCCCAGGATTCCGGCTGTAATTACCAATGACCGGTTAGCTCTGAAACAGTGCAGTGGCTATATCGGCTTAATTTTAGTCTGAGTTCACGAGTTATTCAATGTTCTTATTTGATTTCATAAATATTATTAAGAGATATAATTTTCTAAACTAAATTATCGCTTTTATATTCAAAGTAGGAGCTGAAGTCGGAAATCGACGCAGACAGAACAATAAAAAAAAAAGATCAAATAATGAACGATGAGTGCTCAGTTATTGCTGAATTCGATTGAAATGAGAGAGAGAGAGAGAGAGAGAGAGAGAGAGAGAAAATCCCGACTAATTTTGAATATATATTTAGCCTATGTTTTTGTGATTATTGTGAATTTCCTCTGTACTTTCCCCCCGTTTTACATGTGGTTTCCACAGTCATAAAGTTTAATCTTCTTGCATCCTAAACCTCTTGGTGTCGATTGGTCAAAAAATGCCTATATTAATTACGATACAAAACAGTGCCTATATTAATTACGACACAAAACTTTCAGATGTTGATACTCTACAAAATGGGGCAGGTTCAAAATTATATCAATAGATTGTACTTTATATGCGCAAGAGCTTTCGCAAATATATCTATTCAGCAACTTATACGTACATTATTAAATCAGGTCGTGCTTGTAAATGAACATTACAAAATCCAACCAAGGTACCTCTTACACGTACAACACGTTGATATGTGTACTTTAAAACGTTGTAGCATTTTCCATTAGGTACCCTTCACAAGTCAAAGCCTGTTGCTAAACGCACGTTACAGTGTCGCAGCCTATATGAATGTCACAAACACACAACACTATAAACAGCGTTACAAAAAATGTAAAGCTCCTAAAGTTAGATCTCCAAGTCATAACATGTTATAACCAGCAAATATATTTATATACAGCATATTAATTTACTTGAACCATAAAGTCACAACTCGTTGTTATATATAAGATACAGTCACAAAACTGTTATAAGTATCATATAAAAACATCATACGTTTACTCAGTCACGAACTATGTTATAAGTATCATATAAAGTATCAACATGCTTCTTCACATACGTTACCGTATCATACAATATTCTTTTTTAATTACGATATATAGATATTATGTATCTAACCACACGCACTCACAAAACGTTATTAAACGTACGTCATATAGTCACAACAAGTTCCATCTGAACAGCAGCTGTCTTTGCAATCACGAATTCTAGTCCAATTGTTCTGTTGGTAAAGGCACAAGGTACACGAGACATACTTCGCTGAAAAATGAAATGACACCACACTGCACCATTTTCAACCTTGAAGTGTAATAACGAAGGCAACAAAGTATCAATTAGCGGGATCATACTTTCGTGCACTCTCCTTATATCAGTGGATGAAACTATCTTGGACAAATAAAAAGTATTTAAGATTATGTATCGAGAGACAAAAATTAGATGAGAAAGAAAGGATCAAAAGTCATCATAACAATTAATAGCTTTTAGCATATAAATAAATCAATAGCGAACAAGAATGAATTTTATATTGTTTTCAAATGAGTCTGTATTTTTATGGCTTACTTAATGAAACAAATTGTTACATGTTCCACCATGGTTAACGCTTGATGTGAGATGTACTCACGCATCATAGTTACACTTGCCAGCTAGCATATGTCGCATGATTATACAAAATAGACATTATAATCCTCACAGTTACACTCAGTTACATAAACATTATAATCTTCAAATACATACTCAGTAACAAAACATTATAATCCTCACTGTCACACTCAGTAATAAAAACATTGTAAGTCTTGAAGCCACACTCAGTAACAGAAAAATTACAATCCTCTCAGTCACGTTCAGTAATAGAAACAATGAAATTCTCAGTCACACTATAACAGAAACATTGTAATCTTGCAAGGCACACTCATTAACATAAACATTATAATACTCGCAGTCACACTCAGTAACAGTAATATTATAATTCTTTCAGTCACGATCAGTAATAGAAAAATTATTAACCTCACAGTCACACTGAGTAAGAGAAACATTTTATCCCTAACAATCACACTCAGCAACAGAAACATTACAATCCTCACAGTCACACTTAATGACATAAACATTATATTATTCAAAGGCACACTCAGTAGTATAAACATTATAATCTTCAAAGACACAACCAGTAACAGAAAGCAGCAGAGGGGGCGAATCGGACATTTTGTCCAATCGTTATTTTGCTTAATTATTACTTTCTGCACTCAACGATCTAGTGTCGTCAGCGCCTGGTAAAAAAAAAACGACGTCGTCGTTGGGGGATCGTCCAAACGTCATTTGGTTTAATTAACACCTTCTGCGCGTCGATCCCCAGCGTCGTCAGCGTCCGGTAAGCACATCGACGACCGCGTCGATGTCATCGCCCCCTCTGCTGCTAAGTAGTTATTTACAATGAAAATTATTTACAACTAACCGAATATTTGGTCAAGTCCGATACGATATCGTGTCCGAGGATCATGTAAATTTATCGTTACGAATCCATGTGGGGTCGACTGAGCATGACTAAAAAAGTTTCGAAAAACATTAAAGTCCATGTCACCGCCGCACCATGTCTGCCAAATATTTCGTAGCGTGTGTGTATCAACGCCGTTGAACACAGCAAGAATATTACAGTTGTCTCTAATTACTTTTGGAATCTGAGTGTATCGTTGAGTGACATATATCACGTCAGTGTTTTTATGCCTGCCTCTGGAAAATATCCTAGCTGGGTTTTTTTGATTGTCTAACATAACATCATCGTACACGACTAGATTGTTAACGTCGCCATCAATATCATCAATACCCGGTGCATCATTGATATCCGTAATAAACTCAATAACATTTTTTTTAGCGATCGCTGATGCATTCTCGTTGAAATCTTTCAACACCTCGTAGCATCGTTGATCATCTACGCTAGGAGCAACCAAATACAACTTATCCCACTTCATCCATCTCATTATTAAATTGAGTAACAATTGCGTCTTGCCGGATCCAGATGGTCCGATGATAATCATCCGGATCGAGTTTGGTAACGCTGCAACATGCTTAACTGGTTCTCTTGTTTTAGTCGCCGAAAAATCAATTATATTCATATCTCTATACATAAATTATGGATCTATATTGCGTGAAGTGTAGAGTGCGTACTGGCACAAATGATATGACAACCGCTACAACAAGAAATAACAGATCGGCGCTTACTGGTAAGTGTGTACAATGCGGTACAAAGAAATTTAGATTTATTTCTATTAAACCCGGGGATGTTTTAAAAAAAAGCGAGGAGGTGACATCGCAGCCAAATTGGCAAAACTCCCCGGAACACCGTGGGCAAAGTATCCAGGAGAAAAACACCTCCCAGGATATAGCTACTGTGGCCCCGGAACACGATTAGATATTAGACTCGATGATCAAAATCAGCCCAAACCCGGTGAGTATTCAATAAACGCTATCGATAAGGCGTGTCATGCTCATGATGTTGCTTACAAAAGTAGCGATCTGCAACAGCGTCATATCGCGGATGTAAAATTAATTCACGCATTAAATGCTATTCCTGATAAATCCGTCAAAGAAAAATTGGCCTCATGGTTGGTAAAATCGGCTATGAAAGGTAAATTAATGATTGGAAGCGGAGCTTCTGGCGCTGGTAATTGAAAACGATAGCGTTTATAATAACAACATGGAATCCATCTATTATTCTCCGAGAGGATACTGGAAGGGGAAGGCCGCAATTGGTAAGCTTGCAAGCGCTGCAAAGGTAACAAAGACCACTGCGGCTAATTGGTTATCCAAACAGGCTATATGGCAAATCTATCTACCACCGCCTAAACAAATCAACTTCTCGCGCTTTGATGTCAGCGTACCTAATGAAGTTCATCAGGCTGATATACTATTTTTGCCGCATGACAACGGTTACAAATACGCGCTAACCGTAGTTGATGTTGCGAGTCGATACAAACAAGCGGAGCCGTTAAAAACAAAGTCGGCAACTGAAGTAGCCGCTGCGTTTGAAAGAATTTATCGAAGAGGCCCTCTGCGCTGGCCAAATCTATTACAAGTTGATCCCGGTAGTGAATTTCGCGGCGCTGTTTTATCAACGCTGAAACATCATAGCGTCGCGATACGACGAGGTCATACTGCGCTACATCGTGATCAGGCAATTGTTGAACGATTCAATCGGACTCTCGCTGAACGGTTATTTGGATATCAATACGCGAAGGAATTCATCCAAGAAAAACGATCTCGTGAATGGGTTAAAAGGTTGCCAGGCGTAATTGTAGCGTTAAATAACGAGATTACCCGAGTAATTAACATGAAGCCCAGCGACGCGATTAAATACGAGTATATACCCGGAAAATCAAAAATAAATAGCGTTTCCAAGCCGATTCTTGGCGATGTCACTGTTAGATATCTATATGAACCAGGAGAGCTTGAAGGCGGTAAAAAAGGGGCTACCGATCCTATTTGGAGTGTTACCACACATAACATATCAACGATAACACGATCAACTGGTAGACCACCGATCTACAGACTGGATTCAACTGCTCCTCAGCGCGGATTTACACGCGAGCAACTACAAGTGATACCTAACGATACTCAATTGCCCCCACGTGGTCTTATCTAGCGCCGTTGCGTCTATTGCACTCAAGACAGGTCAACCTCACATTGTTTTTGACATGACCGAGACTGTTATCGATCCTATCCACGGTAAATTGGCGAGTGTCTTTATCCGAATAACGCCAACTCATTATACAATTGCAACTCGCGCAGTGATTATTCTGTTGTTGTCGTAGCGAGATTATTAATTCGGCATCAATATCAAAACGCCGCTGTTTTTTTTATCCTGTTGGCGGTAACCCGAGAGTTTTCTATCAATGACGCTTGCATCGATGGTGACTTTGTCGCCGGCTTCGTCGGTGGCTTCGTCAATAACAATTCTTCGAAGCTGATTTATCCTTCGTACTCTGGACACTGCAAGATAGACTAGATTCGACCATTCGATGCGATTATCAACTATCCAAACAATTGTGTCCGTGATGGTTAGTCCCTGCGAGGAATGTATTGTTGTTGCGTATCCTAGCGTCCACGGGGATTTATCAGCACGTAGCGCGTCCTCGACGACACCGATATCAACGAGCACGATATCATTCAGCACGAGAATTTGTTTTTCTGTCCGGCCTGGAATTTCAACTTCAATGTTCTGCCGCCGTGTGTCCGCGGGTCTATAACATAACGGCACTGGACGCGTTGGAAACTTTTCCTTATGCAACGTAAACAACTTCCGCTGAAGTGTGTCTCTGACTATCTTTCTACTCGCTACAATCAAATCGTTTGGTCTCCATGTTTCCCAGAATTCATTCAACGGCGTTTCCGGAATTACCTCGCGGATTATTTCACACTGAACTCTATCCGGCTGTAATCTGATTAGTTTTTTAACCTCGCGCAGTTGTTCATCAAGTGCTCGGTAATCAGTATCGGTTTCTTCATAATAGTCCACAAAACCCCTTAACCAATCATGTGGACCCTCGCCGACAAATGGTGGTGGTTGGCCATGGTCGCCACACATGATCACCGCTGTATTCGCGCGCAGAAACCACTCAAGAAACATTTGTAAAACATCTAACGAAACAGTACATATCTCATCCCAGATGATAATGTCGGGAATAAATTTTTCACCCATTCGATCAGGAGACCACTCACCACCGCTGTATCGAAAAAAGCTGTGATAAGTAACGGCGTCAACATTTCGTTGTTTTATCTCTCGCGCTAGTCTATGGGTCGGTGTAAGCACGATTATACTTGCCCGCGTTCGAAATAATTCAATTGCCCGAGTCGTCTTTCCTGACCCGCCACAGCCGCTTAAATAAACCGTCTTGTGTCTACAAATTGGATCAGAACACGATGGTGCATTAGACCATTCTGACAATTTATCACCGCGTAAGTAGTTGTTCTCAACGGTGACATCTGCTGACGGGGAATAATCGCGTCGTATTTCATTTTTAATTCTCCATGTACCCCAACTCTCGTCCGGACTAGTAAACTCGGCTACGTTTTCCTTACACGCTACGTCAACATAAAACGAATCAACGGCTACTCTAACCGCGGTATCGGGGAATCTATTTATCATCGAGAATAAATTGATAGCGGCATAACCCAGCATAGACGCCCTCAAATGTGGATACGCCGGGCTGTCTCCATCGCTGTAGGTAACAACTGTACCCAACCTCGTTCCATTGGACAAGAAAGCTGTTTTGCAGTTCACGTATCTATTTTTTGCCACTGCGTCCTTGATTACGAAATCATATTCTGCGTCATCTATAATCAGCCGTGAGCAATATCGTTTGTAGTCGTGGTTTTTTCCACCTTGTGTGAACTTACCAATTATTCTTCTACCGAGATCTTTTGCCTCGCGGTTTCGTTGGTTAAATATCCTCCTGGACCATTCGATGATATATTCCTCGTCGGCATCGATGTGTTTTCTGGACTCGTCAATTATGCTATCTAGACGCTCCGGTTCTGGTAACCAGACTTCAGTTTGCGCTCGGTATGATATAATCGCGTCACTGACAATCAACGAAACTAGCATGCTACAATCAATCATATACCGTAGCAGCGCTATTGGCAGCCACTTCTTTTCAGCCATGTGTCTACCGATCCAAATATAGCAACAGCGATGGAGTCCTGCCGCGAATTCAAATGATACTATGCGAGCGAATCCGGTTAAATCAAAATCAGGCAGTGGTCCATTAATAGCAACACGAGTCATTTCATGTCTCGGGTGTCCAAATCGTTTGAAATACTCGGCGGCGGATCCATACCCGAGAAAACTCGCTGGATAACAGGCAACCATATCAACCGAGATCATAGCGTCGCGGTTGTATTCAGTGTTCCATAATCCACCGTGATAGTATTCCAAACAACTGGATTGTACATCCGGCAGAAATTCCTTGCGCGTTGGTCTCCACGCATTTTTCCTTGCTGCAACATGAGCTACAACCGATGGAATCGTAAAACAATTTGTTAGCAGTTGTTCATCATGCTCCTCAAATTCTATGGCGGTTTTTTTCATCCTGTTGTGAAATGCTTCAGTGCGATATAATTCACCGTTTGGTCTTACAAACTGATCAAAGGTATCCACATCGTTTTCAGCGCTGCGAAGTAACCACACTGATACAGGGTCGTTTTTACACAAGTAGGCAATAGCATCAAATAGTTTCCTCTCCGCGAGAAAACCGTCCCGGGAGAATTCTTCTCCTAAAAATTCTTCGGGTATATACTTTACTGTTCTATCCCGTGGAAACACTGTGATCGCGAGCGTCCACGCGTGTTCGTTATGATCAATAATTTTGATTGGGGCTCCTTTCGATTTATACTTCGATTCGTATAATACTTCACCGGTTATCGTTGTAACGGTTATTGGAAATCTCAGCGATGTTTCTAATCTCGCTATGTCGCTGATGGTTGCTCCACGCTCTTTTACGGTTAGTTCCCACTGGTTGATTTTGCTACGTCGTAAATCAGTCAATTTGTTTCCTCGACATGCATTTGTAAAATGCTCTATTATTCGTTCTGCTACACAATTTATCCCAGTTGACTGTTTCATCGGTTTCAGTTTTCAGATATCAGGTTTCTTATTTAACGGGTATATTCCATAAACAACTGCTGTTTCAGGATACGCTCGTTCATAGTATGGTCTGTCAATTCCGGTTAACAACCCCGGCTTGGAGTCGCGGCTGACAATGACTGTTTTCATGTCGCTGAGAACTGGTTCAAATTTATCACGTATGATCCAATCGCCTGATTCCACCCGGACAATGAATTTTACTCTGAAGAAATACCTTTTACCGTCAAGTTGTGATATTATCATTGCTGCGCGGTTGTCGTTCATGGTAGCATCAACAACACCATCAATTCGAAATGTTGACCAACTATGAGATGCACCATCACGTTTGAATTCATTGATACAATCGCGTATTTTATTCAACAGGGTTTTATCGTTTATTAACGCTTTTGGTGTGTCCTTGAGGACTCTATCGAGATTGAACTTAATATTTTTCCGGGGCTTAATTACTGCTAATCTCTCAAACTCATCCATATAATTAAAACAAGTATTTAAATAAAAGAATATAGTATAATGAATAAATGCAAATGGTTGATGATTGGGTCGACAACCCCGTGCAATAAATCATGTAGAGGTGAATTCTGCGGGTATCATTTACAAAGCGTTCGTAATGGTTCTCTTGGCCCCCTCCCGTGCTTGGTTTGCCACGTTGGTGTAAGAGGAAAATCGCAGTTGTGTATTAATTGTGGCGGAAAGCGATACAGGGAACTAAAACGCTATTACGATAAACGAATAAAAAACGCCGTCATTGACCCCACCGCCGACTTCGTCATCAAAACCCCCCAAGACTACATTGAAAGGTTTATAATTAAACCAAATAATGAATTAGACAAGTAGTATTATTATACAAATGGACCAAGAATTTCAGCCGCATCCCGTGCTCGTTAATTACGAGGCATCTCGAGACGGTATTGTTAGAAATTGTAGACTGAAGAAGCCGGTTGGATGGAAAAATAATCACGGATACTTGATGTTTGGTGCCGGAAAGAAGAAGTATTATGTTCATAGGGTGGTATTTGAAGCATTCAACGGATTAATCGAGGACGGTCTCGTTATTGATCATATTGATGGATGTCCTCAAAATAACAGACTGTGTAATCTGCAAGCCATCTCTCAGAGTGAAAATAGTAAAAAAGGCCAAACTGGTAAATGCTCAAAAAAAGCAAAAAGCGTAAAATCATTTGATACAACAACTCACGAGGAAAAAATATTTCAGTCGATGAATGAGGCAGGAAAATATTTCGATATTTGTAGAGCTTCAATACAATTTGTTGCAGAACGAGTATATCAAACAGCGATCTCAAAAAAGACGGGTCACAGAATTCGATTTTCATATATAACATCAAAGGGAGATAACTCGTTTTGTGATAGCGTCGCATGACAAGAGTTACGTCCCTTGAAGTCCAATTAATGTTGCGATTAATTAATCATTTTACGATGAAAACTAATGAAATACACGCTGTTATCTAACAGCTGTATTCTTTTTTTTAGTGTTTTATTTGAGTATTTGGTTTCATTTAAATGCCGTGAAACACCATTAATAAGTATTTAAGGGTTTAACGATTCAAGGGAATTCAAATTAACACACACCTTGTGACGCCGCTGTATTAGTCACTTTATATATAAGATGACTCGTTATAAGCCTGGGGCTTTCGAAAGCCAATTCAACTAATCAAAACTAACCCACGCTCTTGACCCGGGCGTGTGGTTGTCTTTTGTTCACAATCATGCAACCGGGTTAATTTAATTGGGTTGCTTTTGATTGGTTGAATTGGCCGTAGAGTTCCGCCCCGCCGTTTTATGTTTGTGCTGTCTTGTGTCGTCCCATCATCCATCAATCATTTCATTGTAAATATATTCATCCTTAATTAAGTACATGTAGTGATGTCCCCCAAGCATATCTTCTGGGCGGTCTACGATGACGTTTGTCACCCTAGGCCTCCCTCCCCGGAGATGTATGCTTTGGGGTTCCAAGATGTGAATGTCCTTAATTAAGTATATGTATATGCCTGCAATCTGCCACAACACTCGAGTGGAGATTTACGGCATTGTACTGTCCATGTATGCCTGCAATCTGCCACAACACTCGAGTGGAGATTTACGGCATTGTACTGTCCATGTATGCCTGCAATCTGCCACAACACTCGAGTGGAGATTTACGGCATTGTACTGTCCATACAAAAAACGGGGTCAAAAATGATCCCCAATAATTTTATTAAACTTAAATTTTATTAAATTTTAACTTAAATTTTATTAAAACTTTTGATATTAGAAATAAAATGTTTATAAGAATATGGATTCCCAAGACATCAATAATATATTAACTGAGATTTCAAAATTAAAAAATCAAGGAATTGAATTATCTGATGGTCTCGACAGTGAAAAAATATTATCCGATTATGAGATTATTAACGAACAGTCGAAACGGGGGCGTTTTACCCTGGCCCGCGAGTACTTTTTTATAAAACGATTACAACATACGATTAATGAAAACTTGTACCACAATGACGCAAATGCATTCATTGGACTATTCACTGCCGTTGAAATAATACGAAAAAAAACTTGGACGTGTTTATGAACGACGCCGGGAGATTTTTAGCAAGATCAAAAACATTAGAAGGATTATAGACGAAAACTCCGGCGAGAAATTAGAAATTGCTTCGCAATTGCAATAATGGTAGGCGAATCACTTACTACTCGGCTAGCCAGAGAGCGGCTAGCGGCGCTTAAAAAGTTTATACCGTTACGAGACAGGGTCCGAGAACAACTTCAAACGCGGCAGCAACTACAAACCGATTTTACTGTTGGAAGCGAACAACTCTTTGCCCCGGTAACTAAAGCGACCAAAGATGTTACGGCGGCAACTGTACCCGTTCTCGATGCGCTTGAAAAGATAGCGGCTCAGACCGAACAAACAAAAAGGTCTTTAGAAACACTCCCTGCGAAAATAGCGGCTGCTACAACACGGAGGCCGCCACCACTCGCTATAACGGAACCACAAGAACCTTATGTTACAATGGCCGACGAAGAAGAATTAGGTGCTACTGCGAAAAAACCAGAAGAAGAAATACCGGAAGAAACACCAGAAAAAGAAACACCGGAAGAAAAAAAGAAAGAGGGGAATATACCCCGTAATGTTCTTAAAAAGTCCGCAATAGATCAAATTAGAGACATCGACGACGATGAAGAATTAGTTAATTTTGTTGCTACAACATCAACTAAGAGCATTCGAGATGAGTATATCAATGAAGGTTACAAGAAAAAATAACCTCGACGGAGAACTGGGCAAGAATAGTGTATTTAGCGAGTAAACATAAAGATGCATTACCACATCGTGGTGATCCAAATTACGATGTATTCCTCGAGAAAGTTAAGAGTAGAACACCAAAAAAAGGAAAAGGATACCCTGTTGGTAAAGAATCCTACGGCGTTACCTGCCCTAATAGTGTTCTCAGTGATATATCACGGCTGGAAGTACTAATCGGAGGAAAACGAGCCGGAAATAACTCTACGGAAATAATCAATGAGGCCGCTGATATTTGCAAGCGGTTATTTGCAGGCGGTATTATGGACATTAATGCATATCGAACGCTCATAGACGAGCTCGTGGATGATTAATTGGAAACTGGTGTTTTAATAAGGATGATCATACACTACAACCACGATAAACCAGTACTCGTCTACGTGGTAAACTCGCGATTGCCTGTTTACCGCGCGTACTATGGAGATGGTCTCGGTAGCACCATTGCGGGGTTATTTACAAGAATGGCTCCAAAAGTAGCGCCGTTAGCCAAACAATTAGGAATGAAGGCTATTGATGTTATTCGTGATAAGGGAATCAGCGCTATTGGAGATGTTGCCGGAAAGGCGCTTTCAGCCGCGCGGGACAAACTAATGTCATTGGTGAAATCCAAGAGATTTTCAAAAAGAAAACAGAAACCACCGGTAATGCCATCAACGACAGTGATGCCTGCAAATGTCAGTAAAGTAATAAATAACGCCGTGGAAGAAAAATTAGAGTCGTTGGCGACGACTCAGTCGTTGGCGACTTCGCCATCAGCCGATGCGGCAACCAACGCGCTCATGAACGCGATAGCGGGAAGTGGTCTACGACGAAAAAATCGCAATTGAAAACATCAACATGATAAATAATAGAATGTTTGCTCGTACCGCTGATCCCGCGTTTGATATGGACGCCCCAGTGCGCAGGGATGATTCTGTCCGTGATTATCAATTTTATTCTTATTATGCAGCGCAACCTGACCTACGATCGCGAATTGAACTTCAGGTCCAAGATACCAGTAAATACTTTCTGCCGTGTGAAGCGTTTATCGAAATCGAGGGAGAACTCGTGACAAATGCCGCCGATAATGCACCATACGCAGATGACCATCGTGTTCGAGTTGGCTTCGTCAACAACGGTATCATGGCGTTATTTGAGAGCGCCAGATATCTTATTGACGGGCGAGAAATTGAATCAATAGAACGCGAGGTTGATGTTGCAACGACGATAATTGGGTTGGCGAGATACTCGGATGATTATACAAGATCGGCGGGCCCATCTATAATGTTCGCAAAGGACACCACTAATAACGCTGACCATATTCAGTACATCAACGTGCTGGCGGAAAGAGATACCGCAGTTGCTGATCAAGCTGAAGCAGCCAATCCAGACCGCAGAGCAAGACCAGGCGCTAATTTCAATATTATAAAAAGTCTTAACGATAATTACAATATGGGATTCGCAACACGAGTAGGGATGTTGCAAGGACCACGCCGACAGTTTTCATGCGCGATTCCACTCCATCACATATTTGGATTCTGCAGAAATGTTAGGAAGGTTATCTATGGGGCTAAGCATACAATCGCGCTGACGCGAAGGGGCGATGATAACAATGCAATATGGCGTGCTGCTGGCGTCGCTGCCGGTAAAGTCATTTTAACTAAAATGGCATTGTGGATGCCGGTGCTGACTCCATCAGTTACCACGGAAGCACGATTGTTAGCATTTATGGAACAGGGAGGGAAATCGTTGTTGAGTTGGCTAGCGGTAACAACTGATGCTAAAGAGGATAACGTCGCCGATACGTTTACATGGCACCTGGCATCAAAACAAGGTGTTTCAGCCCCGCGTCATATATTCATAGCGCTGCAGAATAGGGAACGATTGGGCAGTCAAGAACGCAGCCATATGATATTTGATCAATTAGGAGTCAGGGATGTTTCGCTGAGAATAAACGGACAACAGGAACCATCCGAGGACATACAGCTTAATTACGGCGACAACCATATCGCACGTGTGTATCATCGATTGCTGTCATATATGGGTCGTGATCAAAACGTCGACACTGGTTTGCAAATATCACAACTTGATTTTAAAAACCTGTATCCGATTTATTATTTTTCGCTGGAACATCTTGATTTAACGAGACAATCCGTCGTTGATATACACTTCCGAGCTCGTATAGCCCCGGGTAATGTTAATTATAGAGCGGTTGCTGTCATTCTCAGCGATAAATCAATGCTGCTAGAAGGTGTTGGTGGACGAATGAGAATCGTTGATGCGCCAGTGGAAAACATGTAATTGAAAGTATAAACGCGTTTACAATAAATGTCGTATAGTGTCGTCAGTGTAGAGTTGACTGATGGTCAAGTCAAGAAATTACGATCAAAGTCGGCTAAACAATGCGGAACCACAATAACGCTGAAGCCGTCACAGATGGCGGGTGGTAATCATAAGATATCGTTGACGGCGCGTCAAATAAAACATTTCAATAATGCGATGGAGAATAAAAAAGGTGTTCAAATAGATTTTTCAGCCGCAGCAATTAAAAACATGGAAAAGACCGGTGGGATATTTCCGCTGTTAGCTGCGATTCCAGCGTTGATTGCCGCGGCCGCACCAGCAGTGGCTAAGGCGGCGGCGTTAGGAGCCGTTGGAACCGCGGCGGGGATGGCATTAAAGAAGGCAACCGGGAAAGGCTACAAAAAAAAACGACTCGTAGCCGGAAAGGGTCTAAGACTACCGGGAACCCCGTATTCATGGTACTCGGGAAAGGGTCTAAGACTACAGGGAACCGTTTAATGACTCCAATGTCTAATTTTGATTTAATAGACGCCGCAAACGCGCTAGCGATAAAAAACTTCAGAGGTGTTTTTATGAGGGATCAATTACCGGCGGCACCAAGGAATATTGAAACCGGCATAATTAACCTCGATGGGTCCTCCGGAGCGGGAACTCATTGGGTTGCGTACGCGATTGATCCGCGCGCGATCGTCTATTTTGATTCATACGGGTTAGCTCCGCCGAAAGAGTTCATGCGGTATGTCCGGGCGTGTTCAGCCCCGGTTTTTTATTCCACGCTGCCAACACAGCAATTAAGTGACCCACCGATATGTGGCCGTGAGGTATTGAACGTACTCGCGGCGATTTCATCATCGCGGAAACCACCTCATGAGGTTGTAAACGAATACACTAGTGGGGTCGTAGAGGCCCGGCGGGTTAATTAGAAACACCGTTTTTTTACAATAACGATGATTGATATCTGGGGACGACCGGTTTCGGCGGTGAAAGAATCCAAGGAAACGCCCGCCACCGATGACATAAAAAAACTAATCGAGGATGAAATCGCTGATACGTTGAATTTAACAAGTGTTGACCCAGGCGAAATAGTTGTATTTCAAGACCGCCAGGGTAAATTGAAATCCAGTAATGTGTCGCTGGATGATGTTTTAACACGACAGCGTGATACCGCCGAGGACGCTATCGCGTTGTATACCGGCGACGGACGACTCAAACCGGGTGAACATCTATCGACGATAACATTAATCCGAGACGGTTTTACGAGGTTGGATAAATCGGTGACCGAACTTGACGCGCAGGTGAAAAAATCTATCACCGATATACAGCTCACTACCGCTAGTTTTTTCGGGACCCCGACGGTAACCGAACCGAATCTTGCGGGGATAAAAACTACTATTTCGGAGTTTACAACGCTGTCGGGTCAATTTTACACGTTGCGAAAAAATTTTAACAGGGTCGATAACAACTTTGATAAATTCTTTGGTAAAAAAAATACCAAGCTGGATGAGATTACAACAACTATAAATGATATCACTGCGTATGGACAGGAAATAGTAACGCTCAAAACCGAGGTTGAAGCGAACAAAAAAAGTATAGACTCGCATGAACGGGAAATAAGAATAATCGCTGTTGATACTGCAGTGAGCAAACAAAATATCGACGGGTACACACAGGAAATAAATACACTCATTACTAAGGTTACAGAGAACAAAAAAAGTATAGACGGACATACACGGGAAATAGGAATAATCAAATTTATTGTTGAAGCGATTAAAGACGGACTACCGAGAGTAGAAGAGCAATTCAAAAAAATAAAAATCCCTCATGAGAACATCATCAACACAGTATACACAATTCGGCATGGATCATTCGATTGGACTCCTACACAGAATACAGTAGATATCACCGCAACTGTTAAGGGCATTTATCGATTGACATTGATTTCGGCGATGCAGTTTAGTATATCATCGTCGAGTTCATCCGGGTTTAACAATACAGTGTCAACAATCATTGACAAGGACACAATTGAACGGTTTGTGATTAAGGCCGTTGATAGCAGTCTATTTAGGACAAACATCACATGGTATGTGGAATTTGTAGCGGATCTAAGTAATTAAAAACACTAGCTCTTTTAAAATAAAAATGACCACCAGGGTAATTGAATCAGAGGTATCACCGACGTCACATCAATATCGATTCGATACCGCAAAAGAATTCTCCGCGAATTTGAAAACGCTTTCCGAACAATACCGCGCAAAAATAAAAAAATACCGCAGAAAAATAACCACCATCGACGCGGTCGTGTACTCGGTGTCGGGTATAGTAGCCGGTACCGGTGTTATTTTATCCACGGTAACCACGATAGCCCCGATCGCTGTTCCAATCGCTGTTTCCGCGATGACAACAATTGCTGGAGTCGCCAACGCAATCACTAGGAAGATATTATCGTGTTTTCAGAAAAAACTCGACGAGTATACAGTAAAACATCAAATAGTATCCGACGCGTACTCGAAATTATCCGGGTTGATCTCATTATCGATTGATAATTTGTTCATATCCGATGTTGAATTCTCCACGATGGTCCAGTTGTATAGCTCCGCGATGTCAAAAATCAAGGATTTTCAACTGGAAGCCGAAACCACCTGGTTGTTAAAATTAGACACTAAAAACAACGAATAATAATAATGTCGCTGAACCCCGAAGGGTCTCAATTACTTCAGCGGATCGCGGAGAACACCACTCCGGTACAAACAAATATGATATCAATAACGTCAACGAAACCCGAATTTAGTGTGAACTTCCCATCGCCGGTTCCAGTGAAGGAAATAGCGCTGGCAAAATTGCGAGTATATCACAGTTGGCCTAATATCCGAGCGGACGCATTTAACGGACAACAACCTAATAACTCGCTGGTTTTTGCATGGACAAATAAGCCCGATGGGACCCCAGACTGGAATGAGGTTACAATACCAACTGGGTCATACCAAATAGAACAAATCAATAAGGAATTTCAACGCAGGATAAAATCGATCACAGGAAAGGAATCAAAAATCGCTATTACGGTTCATGAACCGACGTTATCGTCGACGATTGAAATAAGCACACCGGGGTATATGGTTGATATTTATAACAGTTCAATAAGAACCATACTAGGTTGGCCCGAAAATCCACCTAATGAAAACCCCGCGGGCTTGCACACGAATGTGCAATCGTATCATAAAATTAATCCCATTTATCAAGATAATTTGTCTATTATGAAAAACACGTCATTACCCAGCAGGTTTATATTTCAAGACAGGGACGCCATGCAGTGGTATTTTCAGTATGACAAAACCCCTGAATCGATCGTCGTATTAACAGTTAATTTAAATGATATCACTAATGCGTTTGCCGAGATTAATTATATTTACCATTCACAACTAGAACAGCTACGAGAGACAAAAGCACAAGAACACGTTGAGGTGTTAAATCAACTTATATCAGACATGGAATATATCAATGAACGAATCGTTAAAATAATATCCGCTAACAGCGATGGTAATAAACAAAAATTCCTAACCGAGTATAATATCACAGAAGCCGATTTACCCAATTTCAAGTTTCCAGGATACAACGCGCCAGAACTAAAAAATTCTCTTAATGATTTTCTCGGTCCATCAACTATCCTCAGACACGATAACGGAGATGGTGGTAGGCATATTGCCCCGTACAACGTAAATATCGCATCGGTGATAGCAATTAATCTAGTGTGTGATGCTATCGAAGGGAGTTACCAGGTGGATACCAAGCAATCAAATCAGGCTCAACAGGGGTACATCCTTTATTCATTTTCACCAACAGCCCCTCCGGGATTTTTAATCGTTGAGAGTCCGATTAATCCGGTCTATATGCGATGCCATGATCGGTTTTTAACGAGAATTAATTTTAGACTTACCGATCAGTCAAATAACCTAATTGATCTACAAGAGGAGGAGTTAGTGATCACTCTGTTTGTAAGATCATAGCAGCAGAGGGGGCGATGACATCGACGCGGTCGTCGATGTGCTTACCGGACGCTGACGACGCTGGGGATAGACGCGCAGAAGGTGTTAATTAAACCAAATGACGTTTGGACGATCCCCCAACGACGACGTCGTTTTTTTTTTACCAGGCGCTGACGACACTAGATCGTTGAGTGCAGAAAGTAATAATTAAGCAAAATAACGATTGGACAAAATGTCCGATTCGCCCCCTCTGCTGCTCAGAAAGAGGTATAATCCTCATTGTTACACTCAGTCACATAAACATTATAATCCCGAGAGTCGCATTCAGTAATAGAAACGTTATACTTATCAACATCACATTCAGTTCTAACGTATGACTTAGGCTTATTTACATCGAATCATTGACAAGTCTATTGTCAAGGGGGTTTAGAACGATATACGAATTTGAATATATATTTATCTTGGTTTAAGAATTTATACTTGCAAATGTAGTTGATCGTGGGTGGGATGCATCAACTTTTTATTCTATTAATTTCCGCTCACTTCTCAGATCAAGTGAATAAAATTCTTATGTTTTGCTTTGTTATACCTATCCAAAAATGTGGACCTTTTTGATCTCACTCGTGCATTTTATTTTTTTTAAAGAATTTTTTATATTAGCAGGTGTATGCAACAAAAATATATATGAGCATCAAAGTTGTCCGTTGCACCCTGACTAGGAACGGTTAACCCTACAACTCGATTGGATGGACAAATGTGCACATTATAGGAGATTCCCGCTACAACGAATATAAAGTTCTGGAAGCAGAACGGAAGCTGTCGACGGGAAATCCAATACTGTATTGACAGCAGAGCTTTTATTTGTCTACAACTATACATTGATACAAGACATGTCATCCGAACGATTACAATAGTATTTGGGTCCACTGCGGCCAGAATATTCATTGAAATACACACAAAATCAGTAAATTGGTAAATGCGCATACCAAAGCTAAAGTTCCACGTAGAATGCGACTGAAACAAGTTATATAATAGAATAGTTACATTTAAATTTTGACAATTAATGGGTCCATTCAAAAACGTGATAGGGGCCCCGAGTGGCCGAGTGGTCTAAAGCGCTCACCGTTCCGGATCACTGCCATCTCACCTCTGTCTGCGTGTGTTCGAGTCCAAGGCTCGGCTAGCGTGGGTACGTGGGAAAGCCTGCCAGTAGCTTCTCGTGGGTCGGTGGTTCTTCCCTGGGTTTTCCAGGGTTCTTCCTCCACCAGTTATACTGGCCGCTATGTATAGCCTATCTTGTGCTGAAAAATGGCGTTAAACCCTAGAACAACAACAACAACAAAAACGTGATATTTTTATATTTCCGAGGAATACTTACATTTGTCGCAAACAAATAAAGTATGCACGCTATGTATGCAGATAACAAGCAATAAAATGTAGTGTTGCTGTACGATTTAGTAAGGCCTCCACATTAGGCCTATTTTAGTGTACTACACGATTTAGTAAGGCCTCCACATTATGTAAATTAGGCCTATTTTAATGTTGCTACACGATTTAGTAAGGCCTCCATATTAGGTACATTATGCCTATGTTAGTGTTGCTACACGATTTAGTAAGGTCTCCGCATTAGGTAAATTAGGCCTATTTTAGTGTTGCTACATGATTTAGAAAGGTCTCCGCATTAGGTAAATTATGCCTATTTTAGTGTTGCTACATGATTTAGAAAGGTCTCCGCATTAGGCAAATTAGGCCTATTTAGTTAGAGACCCCTTGTTTAGAATGGAGTTCTATGAAATCTGAATCAATGGACGTGTATGGGATACTGCTATATTTCTGGTTACTTTCACACGAAGATGATAATTGTATTCTAATCTGAACGGTAATGTTACGGAATTCTAATAGTTCTTTCCTGTGCTTAAAATATTGGTTCACTTCAGACCATAATATATCCTGATAATGTTCAGCTTTGAAAATTTAGAAGTGGAAATTGAGGCTTATGTGTGGGCAAGACCGTACAAGCCAGCTAAAGAAAGACTCTGTGTGTGTGTGTGTGTATATATATATATATATATATATATATATATATATATATATATATATATATATATATATATAAAGATAGATATATAGACAGACAGACAGATAGATATATAGATAGATAGATAGGTAGTTAGATAGATAGAAAGCAGATAGATAGATAGATAGATAGATATGCATGTAAGGTGCATGTCTTTGAATGAAATCATGTTTATGTGTTACACCGTCTCCTACTTTTCAAGCGAGTTTGTATCCCCACACTCAAATTAGGCTAATTAAATTAAATAAAGTATCGCTACTTTTTCACAAATGATATATTTAACTATGGATATGTACGCACAAAATTACTTATAAACTGTAGCTTTTAATAACTTGACCTCCGTTACAGCTGCATATAAACATTGCATTCCCCCACAGTTGCGAAAAAGTGTTTTAATCACTTGTTTTGTTACTTTTTTTTCCTGAAGAAAACGGTTTTGTAGGCTATTCTTAGTTCTATTGTCTTTAAGTTTTCATCTGAAACAGCAAATTGCTTACCCAGCTGTACAATCAGAAACACTTTCCACATCCTGTTTACTTTGACGACCAGATTATTACAGAACACTGTCTTAATTCCCAATAATAAAATGTGTTATGACCTCCATTGGATGACGTCAACGAAATCTAGATAAACTTATTAATGGGACCTATGTTGTGTCTCCAATAGGTTGTATTTTATGCACTTAAGAGACGTGACTTAATGCCTGGCTGAAGTTCAGTTAAACAATGATTGGCGTTAGCGTGTTGTTGTATTATTATGCAACATGAATAGTCTACGAAATATTGAACCTTCCGATACTGAATTCAAATCTACATGACTTGTCTGCGGAATACTAAAACTTCCTATACTGAATTCAAATATACGTGACCAGAATATCTATATACCCAATAGATTGATATTGCGATATGTCACCGTTTGAACAGGAAAGATCGGAACAAAACCTTTATTTCTATTATTTATTTTGATCTCAGGTCATCAAACGCAGGTAGCATATTTTAGAAACAAAGCATAAGATATGACTAATTGTGATATGAATATTTTGAATATGCAACAATTTTAGGATGCAAACGGTGAACAAGTATATGCAGACTTTGGAAATGGAATATTGAAAGAATCTTAAGATTATCATTCACATCCGTTTTCCCCAAGTTTTAAGTTTTACTGTTTTTCTTTTTCAATGTACATTATCCTGAAAGATAAGTAGCAAAGAACAATTAAATACTATTTTGTCTTTAACATATAGTATTTGCCTATATTAGGACAGAATTTTTTAGTACAAGTAACAAGATTGAAATTTTCTCTAAATTGTATTAAGAGTAAGTTTTGATTAAATTGTATTAGAAGTAAATTGATAAATCATATTGGGAGTAATCTTCTACTAAAATATATTGAGATTTAATCCATTTATTCGTATCCTACTATTCAACAATGATTGCGCTATTATGATCAAGTACGAACCGTCTTATACAAAATATTACTTGTATCGCAGACTCAGCACAAAAGAGTATATTCAGCAGGTTATAAAAATAGCGAACTAGACAGATTCCAAAAATTCTTATGGAGGGCAAATGTGCTGATCTTGCAGAAGTACTTACGTAATAATGTACATAGACCTAGACAATAATCTGTAAGAGACTACGAAGCCTCGCTTTGAGATTCTGGCCAAACGCAAGAGCTAAAGAACGCGCCATATTTGGCGTTGTCTTAAGAAAGCGGGTATATTAAGCCCAGCCGCGGGTCGACATCAGTTTTGCGGGCCAGAAGCTCAAACAGGCTTCCGTCTATGTACAATTTTTCATAGTATAAGACTTTTTAGTGTTATAAGAATTTGTAGTGTTAAGAGGTTAACCTAACATCAGTATGTTTAAACATTAGATCATTTCAATATTTCTTTACTATTATTTAACATAATGTATTAGAAAGTTTAACTGTTTGAAGAACTCATATTTACTTATAATTATATTATTGATTATAGTAAAAGCAACGTTCGCTACCAACTTCATACTCAATAATAGTTAATTTAGAAATAAAATACTCTTTATATAATAGAGTGTAATATGTTGACATTTTAGAATTAATTCAGTAACATATATTTCAATTACGGTATTAGTCTGAAATATTGAATTTTAGATTCTTTTGCTATCGTGAATTTATTCGATATTTAATTATCTGTATTACATTCTAAAACGGCAGTTATTATATAAGTGTGATGTTGGTAAGTGAAAGAATATCGTAGTTTTATATGTATTTCTTATATCCGAAAATTGAGCGTGTTGTAGTTTGATATTGAAATGTAAGTTTATATGTTGAGTATTTCAATAAAGTTTTGCTGGCCAGAAGCTCAAACAGGCTTTGTCTTTGCAGCTCGATCCCGAGTACCTTCAATTCCCCAAGAATGTAGTCACGTCTTCATCATCGAGTGACACTTACATCAAATGACTTGAACTTCCTTTCTTTTCTCTCTCTCTCTCTCTCTCTCTCTCTCTCTCTCTCTCTCTCTCGGAATTGAGAACGGATTGACTTAGAGTTTACCAAACAAATTCTTCGTAAAAGCCTGATGAAGAAATCTCTTACGTAAAACCTACACTCCAGGGACTTATCTACCATATAGCAAGAGTATGCAAAGCATCAGGGCTCAAATATCCAAGCTACGCCATTGCCATTGCTACATCCACTGTAGCTTGTACCCTTCTAAATATGTATGAACGGAAAGCAACAAGGCTAAAAAATGTGCAAATAAATATAGTAATTTAATGTAATAATTGATATATTCTCTCCTAATTGTTGCTAAGGAGGGGTCCCTGAACATTGTCGTCTTGTTCGCTTCTCAAACCAATCGTAAGCTTTCTATGTAAACAACCAGATTACTGTCTTTTTTCTGGTTTCTAAAACAGTTCATTTTCAGTAAATACTACAGTGTCTGCATCCAATATGTGCAATGTCTAGTTTTAACAGCTATAATTAAAAACTCTGATCAAAGTGAAAAAGAATAAATTATAAATACGTGTAATTAAACTTTACGAAAATTTACGGCATTTTGGGAGCTTATCGAAAAGGCGAACTATATCATATCTGTTGTCTGAAACAAAATAACCTCGCCAACTCGAATATGGCGACCTTGTTAGTGAAGAAACTCCCGCTTGGTTTGAAATACGTGCAAGACAGCATTAGAGAATGGGGAATAGTTTCTTTAATATTTGGGGTACGTAAACCAATCGGTAGATTCCAAAACGTTACATACTGTGCAAAAATAATGACCGAGTCTGAGTGGGTCACCACTATGTCATCCACTTAAATTCCTAATGAGACTGAGTGGGTCAATATCATGTCATCCACTGAGTGGGTCATCGTCACGTCATCCACTTAGATTCCTACTGAGTCTGAGTGGGTCACCGTCATGTCATCCACTTAGATTCCTACTGAGTCTGAGTGGGTCACCATCATGTCATCCACTTAGATTTCTAATGAGTCTAAGTGGGTCACCATCATGTCATCCACTTAGATTCCTACTGAGTCTGAGTGGGTCAATATCATGTTATCCACTGAGTGGGTCACCGTCATGTCATCCACTTAGATTCCTACTGAGTCTGAGTGGGTCACCGTCATGTCATCCACTTGAGAAAAATTGATCATTTACGATGAAAATGCCAAATCTAGTCATGGAGATTAAATATATATTTTACTGTCTTTTACCCAGTTCTGAAATCAGCGTATAATTAGGTCTAAATTTCTCCAGTTTTGGTTCTTGATGAATTCATTGTGCACATTTTCAATTAATTGAGAATTTGTAAGCCCCCAGACTTTACAACCATAAAGTAAAGTAGGTATCATTGCATGATAAAAAAAAGTTGTAATTGCAAATCAGTGTGGATATGCAAATTATGTATTTTCTAAAGTAGAAGATGCATTGCATTTCTGCCTGTTTGGGTAAAAAGATACATAGGCACTTAAATTGACATCATCATCATCATCATCATCATTCTATCCTTTTATCGCATAATATGTCGAATATAACAGAAACCATCACACGCCATTTCCCTCTATCATGGCCACAGCAGTCATCTCCTATAGTGGTTCCAGTACTGCACTCTCTCTCTCTCTCTCTCTCTCTCTCTCTCTCTCTCTCGTAGTCTTCCATTTTCTATCAGGTGAGTATCATTTAAGTGCAGGTCTCGGTAGTCTCTCTGGTGCCAGTCTCAGCACATGGCCAATATATGTCCGCCTCTTCTTTCTGACGATTATCGAGATAAATTCCTGTTGGCTCTCTGCTCCTATTTCGTTGTTACTTTTGTATTCTTTCCAATGTATTCTTCTTGTCTTTTTAATGCATTTGTTCTGAAAAGAAAGAGTATGCTTTCTCTCTCTCTCTTAAATTACTTAAATTCATAACATAAAGAAAATTATTCTACGCAAGTTTAAATTTAAACTGGTGAATTTTAGCTATACCAGATAGTATGATCTTTGTGTAAATAGACTGTCTGTGTACGTGGACAATGTGTTTAATGTTCTGCTATACTAAAATGATCAATGTGTACAATAACATGACCTGATACTACCGAACAGGCAATTACTGAAAATTCTGGGTTAAATCGCATGTATCATTTACTACCGTGGTGTGTTATTGGGTAAGGCACTTTTCTCCAATTACCTAGACCATAAATAGCCTACTTGTGTTGATGTGCCGTAAAGCACCAAATCTACTATTTAAGATTTGTTAAAATGTTATTTCTACAGATTTCAATTAAGATATGAACCCCATTCTTTTGTACTGTATCTTATGAAAGTCTAGGTTTAGGAAGACCAAAATGGTGTACGGTAGATTAAATATGACGAAACTCGTAAGAAGTTTCATCAAAACAACATCTCTCAAGAGAAAAATCATCTGGTACTGAAATTTCGATCACAAAATAAATAATTAAGTAAATACGCATATTTGTTATATCTGTTTCAAAGTTTTATTTTTGAAGGAATCTTAAATCAGATTTAAGACAGGAGCTTTTATACGCGATACCGTATCGAAGCCAGTCCGTTTGAGCACGGTTCTTAGTGTCTTGAATATGCAGTCTGATTCTGTTTCAGTTACACTTACTTACGAAGATAAACAAAATCCCCAATACTCCCACTTTTACGAATGTATTTCTGAAATCTGCTCGGCATTTCTTTTTTGTTCCCTCGCATTTAAAGTATCGTAACTTTGTGCAAGGTTTAAGAAGTCAGAATATAAAAGTTTGATAAGTCCACGAACGTGGAACGACGTACATTTTGTTTTCTTACAATGTTATGATATGTAATGTTCGTGTTCTTAACGCTTGAGTTATCGCAAATGCATGAACGTACAATTTGCGAGTTCTTGTTGATTGCTAGAGTTGATAGTGTCTCGGTCAAAGAGGTACCTGTGGGCTTAGTTTTTGTAGTTGTTGAGATATCATCTGTGTGTTACACAAGTGTGTTGTCGCAAGTGAGGCCACATTATGGATGGTCTCAGTAGTCGTTGCATCAGATTTATTCAGAGTATTCTTTAGTTGCGATAAGGGGCGTAATTGGTTAATTCATGTGAAAGGCTTCCAAAACGACAACAAATTAGGAATTACTATATTGCGGTCGCAACGATAACATTCAGTTGGTGATGTGCTGAGCTTAATTTGTTCTAGAATTGTTTTAAGATCGGTATTTATTATCTGAGTCCATAATCTTACTGTCCGCGGCTTAAACTCATTTGCAATGAAAACTTAGCATACATTCGCGTTCGTGGGTCCGAGTGGCCGAGTGGTCTAAAGCGCTCTCCGTTACCGATCACTGCCATCTCACCTCTGTCTGCGTGGGTTCGAGTCTCGGTATCAGCCAATGTGGGTATGTGAGAAAGCTTGCCAGTAGCTTCTCGTGGGTCGGTGGTTCTTTCTGAGGGTTTTCCCTGGTTCTTCCTCCACCATTACTACTGGCCGCCATGTATAGCCTATCGGGTGCTGAAAAATGGCGTTAAACCCTATAACAACAACAACATTCGTGTTCGCCAGGCTGGTTGGCGTATGGATAATAGCAAAAATTATATAGCGTATCGCCATTTAGCAGAGGCGCATACTTAGAGGTGTGTGTGTGTGATTAGGATTTGTAACGTAGCTTTTTAAAAATATTCAGTCATATCGCTACGATGTCTGCAGTGTGGCAATTTATAGTGATGTCTAGCACTGGGGCATCATGCCGCAGACACGTAGCATGATGCCCCAACCAGTCACATTATCCTGCCACCAAGCCAGCCCAGTCCTAACACTAACCTCTTAACGCTGAGCGCCAAGCGAGGTAGCTATTAGTACCATTTTTGTAAGTCTTTGGTATGACTCGGCCAAGGTTCGTACTTAGAAGCAATGGTAAAGAGTGTAAACACACGTAAATATATTGGCAATAACTGTGGGCTATATATGTCAATACAAAGATGATTTCACTTCAAAATCATAATGTGTTTCTAAGACAGATTCGTTACAACTTCACTAATACGGTGTTATTTGCATGATCATCACTAATCTGTCTCAAAATCATTAACGCAATCATGGTCATCGCTGAAAATTTATGAAATACTCTACTTATGAAATTCAAAAGGAGCGTGTGAATTTCACCAAAAACTATAAGAATCATAGTACCAACAATGCAGCTTTAAAAGGGTTAAAAAGTACGACCGCCACATCCATTGCGAAAAGGGTAAAGGCACATAGTTGATATGAACTGACTGGAAGGAACTTGAAAAATCGAAATTTTGACTCGTATCAACTCTATTCGCTCGCCGAAAATAAATTGTGCCGGGATCCATTTTGAACTCGTCAATCAAGAACGAGTTGCAGTTGTTGGTGACTACCTCTGTTATACCCTGAAAGATGACCTTACTGAGCCTACGACGCGCCTCATTATCAATAACTTGATATGCAAAAATGTCAACTATTTTCTATGTTTACATTCGTGAACTCGCGAATAGCACAGCCTGCTCTTTTTAAAAAGTATTTCATGGATTGAATGCATGTCTTATAAACACATAAAACTTGACTCTGATTTGTAAATGACGCATCTGATTGTTGCATAGCACTACTTCAAAGCTGTCATTGTACAATGATATTTGCAAAATCTTCATCAGTCATTATATAGCAGGAACAGGCTAATAAGATCAACTAGTCAACATAATGTTTTTTTGATCTTTTTTTCTTGCCTACTCTAACTGGTTTGATGTAGTTTCTCAAGTTACCACTGGCTTCGAGTAACTTATATACATGTACCGAGATATCCAATTGTTTCTCAATTTTTGTATTCTCTATTTTCACTGGACATTTATTGAACCAATGACTGTATCCATAAGAATTGTATTTTGATGTTGTCTGCGGATTTTGATTTCAAGATGGGGCTTATTTAAAACTGATTTCTTGGTAGAGAGAAAAAGTTTCATGCGCATGTGCCCAACGTTCTTCACTCGGCATAAGCGCTAGTGAAGAACGGTGACAACACACGACCGGTATTTGATGGCAAGCAACATAAGGTTTCCAGCCAACCAGTCAATGATATTTGCAGCATTCCTCAGCCAGAAGAACACGATTGACCCGCATTTTCAGCGTTCCAGCCTGTCGCTTCAGACTCCTTTTACCAATTCATTTACACCACCAGAATCTGGTGTAGGTATCGGAACTGGAGACGGCCTTATGCATACCTA
This sequence comes from Sinohyriopsis cumingii, assembly GCA_028554795.2. Lineage (NCBI taxonomy): Eukaryota > Metazoa > Mollusca > Bivalvia > Unionida > Unionidae > Sinohyriopsis > Sinohyriopsis cumingii. The sequence goes on from CM068827.1 coordinate 109,510,387, forward strand.
ACATCCTACCGTGACTACGATAACAATCAGGCTTATGATGACCAAACGCATTGAGAATCCAGTAAACACCAATTCCATTCTCGCAGTAGAGTGTTCCATGCCTCTTAGCTATGGCGGCATCCTCGTAAACAATTAAGTTCATAGTCTCGCTGATCCGATTAAACTGGGCGCGAATGCTTCTTGGTTAGAGCTGGCTTCTTATATCCACAGCCCGTGTTCCTCTTCTATGTTTTAAATGTGATATGATATCGTATCTCTTAGCTCATCCGTTCTCTCTTATGTTACAGAACTTTCGTAACTTTTTTTAACTGGATCAGCTTGTTCTTATTTACGAGATGTTATTGTTATATACTCCAACGCATCCACTGAAGCGCCTCGTTGAGGCCTAGCATATCTCGCATTTGGATACTATCAGGTTCCTGTGCTGATGCTTCCTTGAGCACTATGTCCTCCGATCACGCCGCATCGAGTATTTTAGTATCTGTCAGCTAGTTTGTTTCTTATGGGATCTCTTTTTTGAACATTGTAATTGTTATGTGTTGTATTTCTTCCAACTTTGGTGGTGTTCTTTTTATGCCTAATTTTCCATATATGTCTCTACTATAGTTTTGTGCTAGTGAGGAAAGTTTGCATGGCCTAATAAGTCCCACACTTTTCATTCGAGGGGAATGTTATACTTCCAGTTTCATTCTTATCTACATTAAAGTCGGCATAGACAGGTCCTTTTATTAATGTGATGGGCGTCAAGCCTTAATACAAATTTCATTTTAGTCACAATTAGGTCGATGCCGTAAAGGTCTTTTAACCGGCTGCTGATAACTTTGAACAGGAGGCGCGATATTGGCGTTTTATCTTTGGTGGGTAGGTCGCATTCAGGGCGACCAAACTCTTCCATCTAGATGTCAAATCAACCGTTAACAACATTTAGCTATTGTGATAGCACACTGTCAATTAATAATGTGCACTTATTGAAGAAATGACATGCGTGCTTAAATAGCACCATATCTATACAGAAGCATGCCTCAATATGGAAACAAATTCACTCCACTAAGTTCCCACGCCGCGCACTTCATGCGAAGGGAACCCAGATCACCATTGTTGTGACTAATGACCCATGCACCATAGAGCATTACCAGGAGCTTACTGTAAGATTTTCCAACCTCGGTGCCTGTCTCCACTAGACTGACATTCACAGTTGCTCTGAGCAGTGGCACAACAACGCCAGTTGAAGCAACCATACAATCGTAGAAAAAATAAACTGAGTTACGCCATCGTTAAAAATGACAATATAAAGCTTAAAGGAAACCCGTTTCCAGTATGTATGATCCTGATGGTTGGATGTCAATGGTTGACGGAAAAGAGGTAACTGATGGTGTCTATTAGTATAATTAGGTATATAAAATGCCATCACTGCCACTATACGTATCGGCGATGGCTACTGAACACAATACATCCATCGGCGCCACATTTGGAAGCTTCTTCTTTGTGCCATTCGACCTCTAACTGCTAAACGACTACGTGCCATACTATCAGTCCGGCCTTTCAGACCACCTCCCCTCTAAGGTGACGTTCAAATACTACGTCATTGTGATATGTGGCAACAATAAATGCACGAGCTATACCATCAGCAGCAGAGACATTCTGAAATTTTACTTTTGTGACCCACACTGCTCTCGCACGAATGATCCGGCAACAGTACATAAGAAAGTAGAAATCTTGTCAATCAGAATGATGCGCCATCACGGCAGAGAAGTGAACAAGAGCGGCAGTGCGTGGAACATCAACCTAAACACGCCCACCAAAAGTTGCAATAGTTAGGCTCTTCGAGGATGTGACACTCAGTAAACTGAGTATTTTAATACACCCATATCGATAAGGTGTCGGTGTCGGTGACGTTCGAAGACATCCCAGATCTACGACCATGGACAGGCTCGATACAAGCAGTGGAAAGAGGACATACAAATGGTGGCATTGGAGTCTATCAAGGAAGCGGAGAGTCTGCAGATCTAAACTGGTGCATTCTACCAGGATAGGTTTGCCCTTTTCATCGATATAAGGTAAACTGTAGACCAAATGATCCACCGTTCAAGAAGACGCATTGAAAATGCAAGCGAATCCATAACGTTAAGTTTTGGCAACAAGTTCCTTCTGCGCACGGATCCGTCAGTGTCTAATATATTCTTATCACCTGCTAGAGAACCTACAGTATTGTGTGATGTTGAAGGTTTGTGTTTGTTCACAGTCTACCATTCCATGATATTGTGACCTTAGGATACGTGTTATTTAGAGTCAGGCGATGCGTGAACCATGCCGTAACCTTCACAATAACCATGGCAGAAACTGAGAGTGACCTTGGTATTTTGGAGCTGCTAAACTGGTTACGAGTCAAACCAAAAGACACAACAACGTCCTAAACACATGCAAGTGAAATACTATCATACCTGCTTGATCGCCTGTCTGAGTTTGTGGCTCATGTAGCTGGGAAAAAAAATACACTCGCAGCCTCAATGTGATTATGATGAAGAGATAAAAAGAACATATGCCACTTTCTGTCTGTAAACTACTGCAAGCACTTTGCACAGAATTTCAAAATGAACCGCGCATCCAGGTCTCACTGACAAGCATCAGTAGCCACCTCGACTTCAAGTTCGACCCGGCACTTGCATCAAATGCAGTTAGTGTGATAACATATAAACATGTTGGAAAAAGCATCGTAAAAATATAATAAACCTTTAGTACGACAGCGGAACGGAAGACAAAGCCGCCAATGGTACCAAAGTAGTAACCGTTAGCAGCATCCTCTCACGAAGTGATGCAAGTCACTAATATCAAAAGCCAAGACAGAGTCGCTGCAGGTAAAATATTTGCTGCGATAGTAAAGAAATTCCGGGCTATGACGAGAGTCGACCCCAGCCCTGCTCCACCGTCGGCTACATAAGTGTAAATGAGATATCTGCTTATGTTCCACTGGTTGGCCTTGTTTTGGCGGTAGGCCTCGCATACGCATTATCACGCAGTTCGCTGCCACAAAAGCATCAGCAAAAATCAGCCGATCCGTCGGAACACCAATGGCCGCATGGTACAGCAGCCACTATTAGACACACAACTGACAATTTTCATATGAAATACTAGTATCATAAAAGTGCGAAAGAATGTGCAATGCACGCGAAATAGCTCAAACACCTCATTTACCACGGAGCAATACCATGTGGCCTTGAGGTTGATAATACGATGATTGTCAAAAGCGAGCTTAAATGAGACTAGCCAAAACTGGCCGCTGAGACTTTTTAGATGCTGCAATGGCAATTACCATCATATCGCTGGATATTTCAACACGGACCATGCTAACTAAACATGACATCATTTATGCTAATATCATCAGGGCTGCCTACGGGCCAAGTTTGGTGCTATATTCGGCCGGAAAATAATTAAGGTTTTCGGATTATGCGGCTCAAACTAAAACTTCTCCAAACTAGATTTAAAAAAAAAGGATCTGACAAAGACTGATTATCAAAGTAAGCACGTCGAACGCCTAGATTTCCTCAAGAAGCAACGGTGTGGCCAAGAACGTGCTTAAATATCTTACCAAGAAGTCAGCGAATGCGAGTACTTCCTGTTGTCAGGCTGAAAGCCACAGCTATGCGTCAGCCCAAGCTTTCTTACACTAAACAGTGAGGTAACGTTACAACAAACGAAAAACTTCTATTTACGCCTTTCGTGTTACGTCTGTGTGGGCTACGCCTGTAACGTCGGTGACTCAGCTGGTATGTGTAGAAGAAAAACGCCTGCCTTTTAATACTTGAGTTCGGTACGTATATGCACTTGGAGAACAGGGAGGCGGACCCGGCGTGGTTCATAAAGGTATAGAGACAGAAGCATGCTGTTGCTAAGATCCACTCGACCATATTATATTATCTGATTAACACCGTAAGTGTTGCGCCTAAGCTCGCGCTTGTGCCTCTAAGAGCTGCAAGTTGTGCCCCCTGACATACTAATACCATTGGTTTAGGTCCTCAGTCAATGTAAACGTCGCTGAGATATAAACGACTTTCATGCTTGTTATCTGGACCCACTGGTCAGAACAGCGCAGCCCCTCTTTTGCAGTAGCACTCCGGACTGGTTAACCTCACATTACTCTTCAAGTGTCCCTGGGAGTTGTCAAGGCGGTGCACAGTGAACAGCTGTGTGTCTTTTGGCTTTTAAGTCCGGAGCATTTTGATGTTACAGGCAGAAAAGCGATTATTTTGCTATTGCTTGAGGTGGAGAACCTCGTCGACCTTGTGAATTTATACGCGGGTTACAACGCAACCACTAGCCTTGTCCCGCTGTTTAAAGGCAATAACATTCATTTAGATAACATGGCGGATTTCCTACAAGATAGGCGTCTTCTTAACCTCATCTCTCCCAGCACGTGGCGCATCCTCGTGCTCGAGCTGCGAATGGTATTCCACACAAGACAGCCAGATACGCCAGAATGCTCCGTTGGAGGTAGTTATCGCAATCTACACACAACGCGGGCTATTGATCCTCGTCCCCTTGGTGTTGTGGCTAGCAGAGGTGTAACCAAGGTACCAGAAAGATTGTTCTAGTTACACCATTTAGAGCAGGCCAGGGCCACTCAACCCACGGCAAAGATGGTTACCTAGAAAATGTAAATTAGCACCAGCCCAGCGCGCACTGCACACCTACCCCCCCCCCTTACTGTTGACCCGCTGATAGACCCTATCCCACCGCCGCCGTTGGGATAGAAAAGGCGATACAGCTTCAGCTGGTCGTTGCTCACTTAGTACTCTGCTTTAGGCATATAGATGATACTGTCTGTTTGACTCACACGTTTTCGTTTTCAACACGTTACTGCACCAATTTTGCTTCTCTGCTCTCTCGCTATGCATGCATCAATACATGTAGTGCATGCCGAACAGTAGGATGGGTATATACTAGCCAACATTTTTCTCACTTAATTTGCTCGGCAGCTCCTCGAACACCAAACGATACCTCACGCTAACCTCTTTTTCCTTACCTGATACTTGCCTGGTATATCCGTACCTGTGTGCGTGTCCCCTTTTCGAAGAAACGGTAAATCGTTTCCTTCCCGCAGCGTCTGCTGGTGCACCCTTCAGTAGTTCAGCAGGGACGGAGTTAGTCTGGTTCCCTGCTTTGTATGCTCCTTGCGTTACACTCCGCTGCATGACATACTACTGTTATGTCATCTAAACAAAATGGCCCCACATAGGGTAATGTCAGTAATCAACCGTGGCAAATTTATTCCTTTAATTTTCTGTTTTTTTTTTTTTTTTCAGTGAAACAGTACGAACTTTGGTGATACTTTCGGTTTGATCGGGAACAATCGTTATCTTGTGTTCAAGCTTAACAAGCAACTGGGTCATATAATTATTGGTACACATATTTTTACTAGTAGGCGAAGATGAAGGAGTGGAGTTAGCACAATAATATTTCGGTAAGACTGCACATTTCCCACTGCGTCATCTCAACAATTCCTTCTCCAATCGATATCTTAACTTTGCATATGAACTGAGATGAGGTGGAATGTAAGAGCGTTAATTTTGCGAAAGATTAAGCCGAAATATCAAGTCTTTTGTGTACGAGTGGGTGAGAGTAACAACTATTTTGCAAATATTGCGCATTTCTCACTGCGTCATCTACAAAATAAAATTTGCACTTCATTTCTTGATCAATGTTTTAGATCGATATTGATATGCAATATGGCGTCCGCGTTTACCCGAGTTTGAACAGCGGGCTGCAACGCAGGTAGCGTAAGAAGCTGGGAACCAGACTAGGACGGAGTCCCTCCAAAACTCCACTTTTCCAAGCAAAAGCCGCCCGCACGTATTAGTTACTGCCCGTCATCTCGTTTTTCTGAGAATTTTTTTTTTATTCCGCTGCGACTTGGCAAGCGAATGGACGGATAAGATGGTAAGCCGACCAAACTACCGCTCTCTCGCTTCTCGTTTCGTTGTTTGATGGCCACGAGATCCGCACACGGCAAATGCCCCCAGCATAACCTATGCCATAGGCTCCCCATTCTTTCGTCCTGATAACGCTTCCACCACGACCATTTTAATAGTCTTTTTGGGATTTCACTTTGGGAACCCATCACGATGGCGTTATTTTTTTATTTGAGTTGCTCTGTTCGCCTCCATTCTGCTTGGTATCACATACTATATAGTATTCGCTCGCCCTTCCGTTTGTTTGTAAACACACATCCCTACGATTTTGAAAACGAAAATCATCTAGGATTAAAAAATACAAAAGAAATTGGTTATTTCATTCATCAATGAGTAAAATCTAACCCGATTGTCGCCAGGGGTGGCGTGTGGGGGTCCCAAACACTGTCAGCTTCTTAGGGTTTCACATCAAACGGGAGCTTGTTTTGAAATAAGGTTGCTTGGTAGAGTCTATGTTTTCAGGCAACAAGTGTAATGTTGTTCCCTGTCTTTGCTAGGCTCTCAATAATTCCGTAAATTAGGAGTTTTATCTCTTTAAGTACATATATACAACAGCTGTTTCCTTTTTATCTGTTTAGTCTTTTTTTAGAAACTTGACGCTGCAAATATTGGATGCAGACAACACACGTTTTACTGAAATGGACTCTCTGGAAACCAGAAAAGGACAGTGAGCAGTGTTCCTTGTTGTTTACAACAACAGCTTCCGTTTCATTTGAAACGCCAATTAGTTGACAGTGTTAGGGGCACCCTGGTGACAATCATGTTAGATATTATAATGAATGAATGTCTAGGTTTTGTGGATTTATTTTAATTAGAGGAGGTGGACACAAACAAACTGGAGGGTAGGTGAATACTATACTATAATTTACAACGTGGTTTGATATTTGGTCATCGTTTTCCCCTGTAACCTTTGGTAAACTGAAACCACCCGAAAGTAGAACACTGCATTTCTGTTTACTTTCTACGGATTATCTAAGACTCATCGGATCACCCTGTTTTTCTGCTCTAAACGTGTCATGTAAAAAAAAAATAGTACACAGTATTTCTAATTTAACCCAAACTGTTTTAAAATTTGTTTTGAATTCAGGTTTTGACTGCTGATAAGATAAAAAAAGATTGTTTTATAGTCGGCATTGATATAAACAACACTTATACGTAAGCCCTAATCAGCTTTGTACAGGCGTTGCATAAATCAGTAAGGGCTTTACATAAACCATATGGGGTCGTATCACTGCTTACAACTTAACTATCAGTAATATGTGTGGCTAAAATAATGTACGAGTGACAGTTAAATAGTAAGCAACGATACAAGCCCATGTGACATAAACATGGTTTGCACGACATATATACACATAACATACTTCCAGAGACACGAGTAATCGAACATAATTTAAAACGTAATAAAACCATTCATTTTAAAAGAGTAAATATTTTAAGGTGAATTTGGTGTTTAGGTGTCTAAAACAAGGCCCAGGTTAGAACCGGAAGCATGCTAGTATGTACGTTAAGTCCCTTCCACTACATCCTGCATCACCATCACCAACTAAAATAATACATGTCTATGTTCCTTAAATAAACATATCCTTTACCACGATGAATATCATTCAGTTCATATATTCTTTTTTTCTTTTTCTTTCTTATATTATCAATTGGAACCCTCAGCCCCGTATATCCCAAGGTTAGTCCAGTAAAATCTCCGTAGACAGTAAAACTATTCCTTGCTCGACTTTTACCCTTGTCTTCATTAGTTTGGTCATGTGACTTAGTATGGCGGACAGTGATGACAGTGGGACACCCTCCCCTGCGGAATATCAGGGAGATGACCCTTTCTCACCGCGTGTGGTCATGATTACAAAGTCAGAGACGGGGTTTGGATTTAATGTGAGGGGTCAGGTCAGCGAGGGAGGGGTTTTGAAGTCGATTAACGGAGTTTTATATGCCCCTCTGCAACATGTTAGTGCTGTTCTGGAAGGAGGTGCTGCGCAGCGGGCTGGAATCAGGAAGGGAGATCGAATATTGGCTGTGTATGTATCATCGTTTAAACAGTTTTATACACACAGACACGCACGTGATCTCTGTATGTTTGATTAATTAATATATGCATCTATATGTCCTTTTTCGTTCTATTACTTTACTGTATAATCATGGTCTCATTTTTGGCGATGTAGTAGTCCTACCAAGAAAGAGGTCGACCCTGATCTGCAAGGGGGGTGGGTGTCGGTGCATTAAAATACAGTAGGGAAGTACAGTCATGTTTTCTTGTAATTCTTAATTGTGCAGGCATATCTTTAATGTACCTACAGCTGTTCAGTTTAAATTATTACTGTTATTTTTGTAAAGTAATTTAGAAATCTTTGTTTACACACAAGTAACTTGGCATCATTTGCAATAAGATAATTTGACATTGCACTGTTTACAGCAATTTAAAAAAAACAACAAATGCTTGTTTATAACCATCATTTTGCATTGATTTGTGATAATTATGAGAGAATTAAAACTGCTACATCTGCAACATAAAATACAAACCAATTTAAAGAAAGTCATACAGGTCATGTATGCACACTTACTCATCTTAAATTAAATATAATTTTTTTTATTTTCAAATTTAATAATAATTTTGTTCAACCTGAGTCTGTTCAATCCTGATAATGAATGTTCTGCACTTCAACTGTGATGAAAAATTCAAGATGAAAATTATCAATTGCTATGGGCTTTTACAGTGGTGAGTGAACAGGTACTAAAGTGGTTCAAAATGAGAGCACATCAAGTCTAATCGTCACAATACAGGATTGTATGAATTTGTTTATCAACATTTGTAGGTTTCATTGTAATATCACAGCATGTGACATTCAGTCTGGATTGTTCAGTAACACACCTGTACATTGATCACATCCAAAAATGTCCATTTACTTAAAAATTGATATTGCCATAAGATGTACCATCTTAGGTCATGTAAATAATGACCTTCCAGAGGGTATGGATATATGAGATCCAAATAAAGTGAATAATTGCCATTTAAAGGTATGCCAAGTCAGATTATAAAAATGACACCGATTACTGAAATAATTTATATTGAACACATACAAGACTTTTATGACTTTAATATTAGTCAATATTAATGTCTCAATGGTTGTATGCTGCATTTTATTGTTTGTGTCTGCCTTAGTAACTGTCCTAAATACAAGTTTTTTTCAATCTTTCTTCAGGAACAATGTGAATGTTGAGGGAGCCACTCACAAGCAAGTGGTGGATTTGATTAAATCTGGAGGTGATACCTTGACACTTACAGGTTAGAGAAATGTACAACTCAATGGATTTTCCTTTGCTCAGTATATTAACAATGTAGTTGTATAGAATAGCTTTTTGTCTTGAATTAAGTAAGACAGCAATTACAGTGTCCATCCATATTTCAGTCTGTCCTTTAGTCTGGTAGCAGCTTTCAGCAGAAACATTTCAGAGTGCAAAATCTCCAGTAATCATCCAAGGATCATCAGCAGATGTTGTTCACAAATGCATTGGGATATTTTGTTCAGTGGTCCACAGGATCAGCATGCTCAAAATTTGTACTGATCCTACTTAAATATAGCTGATGTGTGCACTTCCATATTTCTCAGAATGCTCGGTGCAGAAAGTGCACAATATCACATCCTTTTCTGGGTCTTATTTCATGGTAATTTTTGCCCAGTTTCTTGTACTTTATCATATTCTTCCATTGGTCGTATTCATAACTGCACTTCTGATTATTCTGTGGCAGCTATGCACCTTGCAAGAACTTTGGCATCTTTCCAGTTTTCACCTTATTCATTGACATTGGTCTCAAAAATAATCTTTGATATAGTTCTGCATCATTAATCTGTTCATTGAATTTATTTTGGCATTAGCCTATCTGTTTATATTTGGATTAGAGTCATATGTAGCAAAATGTATCATATATGACTATGCCACTAGCCAGATGATCTGCATCATTTTAATTAATAATTACTGAAATTAGTGTATTGGAGCAGGTACCAGGTAATATTGGAGCAGGTACCAGGTAATGTTCCAATGGCTACTCGTTAACTCTGTTTCACATGAATTTCTTGCCTGATGGGCAAGTTCAGAGTTTAAATTTCACAACTGGGTTTGAAACTGGTTTATTTTTTTTCGTCAGTTTTACCAACAAAGCCAAGAAGAATTTCTTCTTCTTCTAAAAACAAACCTTTATTATAGTTTATAGAACATATTTATTCATCAGACATAATCATCTTTGTAGGCACATTCTTTTGTATGTCAAAGTTTGGAATGCCTCAGATTTTTCTGTTAGCCCTTGGCTTGCTAACAAGTACCATGTGCAGTATGCTAGGATCAGCAGTGTCCAAAATTTTAATGACATTTCCAAAATAAAGTTTTAAGATCAGTCACATGTGCTTTATTGTTTCATGTCAGCAAACAGGCAGAAATACACAACTACACCTCTCCCTCAATAACTCATTGCACAGCAGGATCCAAACACATAGACCACACTATATGCAAGGGTGCGAGTTATCAAGGGACCTTCATAACAAAATGAAATGATACCATGCTCTCTGGACATAGAGAAAATCACTTGGGGGCTAGTTGCGAACTAGTCCGTTTAATGACTGAGTACTCATTTTAAAATTGTGTTGGGTATAATTGTCAATTAAACGTTTTTTCTAATGAAGTTATTCATTTTTATGAAAAATGACCTTTATTTTCAAGATGTCCAACCACTGAGAGATTGCTACATTATTCCAACTGGTTTGAGCAACCATCAAAACATTGTGCATTACATCATCGCTTTATGTTGTTGTTTGGTAGTCTAGTTCCCTGCCCCTTATGTTTCCTGCTTTGCTCTCAAATCTGGTGGAATGCAACTCAAGGAGCATACTAAGCAGGAACCAGACTAGTTATTGATTCAAATTCACAATCAAACAAGATTCCATTTATTTAAAAAAAAATTTTTTAAATATATTTCTATAATGAAATATTGATGCCATGATTTTATTGCAAGTAATAGTGAAACTTTTTCCAATCAGTGAGGAAATCTCTGAGTGAAAATTCAGGAATTACAAATTAACTACAAACTCTGAAACTAGTTTTCATTAATAGAACGTAGCTGTGAAATAGAATTTTATGTCATCAGGTATTCATTTTGCATGGCTTTCTTGCCATCTTTGATCACATTTGTGAATGATATGCTAATTTAAGGTAGTTTAATTATATTTTGTTCTCCCAAAATACTGTAACAGTGATCAACTGATCACTTGAAATGAGTTGACCTGATGCTAGACCAGGGCTGATATCTCTTACGCAGGTTGGATTTCAACACCTTTTAACTTTTAAATCAGTCCACCTGCTTTATTTTATACAAAAGACGTAATTAACATGGTAATAAAAGGATGTCAGATTTTAGTTCATTGCAGTGATGCAACAAATACTTATACAAATTAGGTATCAAAACAGCATCTGGACATAATTAGGTTCTCACAGTAACCCTTGCAGATATAGCTGTTAGTAGGGTAGATTGACACATTTGAATACAACAGGGCACATTGAATTTATGGTAATTACGCTTGAACGAAACTAAAAGATATAACTAAAACACGCATTTCACTTCACTTAAAAGAACATATTTAATTGGTATTTATTTATTAAAGTGCTGCCTCAAGCTGGCATTTGTGACAATTTCATTGATCAAAATTTTATTGCATTGTTATTTACAGTGTACCAAGAATGTTGTTTGGAAAGAAATTTTAAAATACATGATTTCTTATTAAAAGTTGATAATTTCATAATGTTGGTTCAGATTTCCAGCTCATATCAACCATTTTTAACGATAAAACCAGGTCATATCAACCATTTTTGATGATAAAACTAGTGATATATCCAGGTTTCAGTTACCAATTTTGATCATGATTTTTTTTACATGTTCAACAGGTAGGGGTCAGATTGTTGGTACTTTCTAGTGAAAGCAAATATGGGATCCACAACTGACCCCGCATTATAAGCAAGTTCGCGAGCTATCAGGGTGCAAATTATCAAGGGAGTGGTGTACATTTTTTTTGGTTAATAATTATGTCAAGAAATGTCTGTTTTATGTCAGATAAGGTTTTCCAGAAATTTCATATTTCTTTGACGCTGCTGATGGTAATTAATTTTTAAAGCCCAGATTGTGGGCAGCTTGTCTCCAATTGAATTGTAAGACATTAATATCTGAGATTCTGAACCAGATGTAGCATTAGACATCAGTGGGAACATTTTCCTTCGATATTCCCTACATCATTGAAATATCCTTATGCTGTTAAGATTGTGTGATAACACAGATGCCCAAAAATAATTCTTACTTTATGAAACAGTGAGATCAGTATATGAAGACTATTATGTTGTTTGCATATGTAATAGATTGCCATGTTTCCTTTTTTGACCAGAGATAATGAAACAGATTAGAAGCCTGTTTCAACTGTGACAGTGAACTGCTGTATCTGCTTTTGTTAACATCTTGGTAGATCAAGCTAAATTTAATTATTATACACTTGCTGAATGAACATTGACCTTGATCTGCATTTCAGCCATAAAGTACAAGTGTATAAGGCCAAGCTGTTTGTATTTGGGCTCTTCTTGCACTGGGGCAGGCATGGAGCCAATTACAGGTTTACAATTACAGATTACTTGATGATTATTGACTACGATTACACTTTTTTTTTGAAACCACGATTATGATTACAGGGTAATGATTATGATCCTGATTGCTTTGTATTTGTTTGTTATCTTCTTTTGTTCTGGGCAGGTATCATACATTATATAACTGAAAAACAAACAACTTTCATTCCATGTAAATGTTTATTGACAATTATTTACATAGAAATTAAACCGCTCCGGTGGTCTAGAGGTGAGAGCGTCTACCTTAGATGCGGGAGGTCATGGGTTTGATACCCGGCCGAGTCATACCAAAAGACTTACAAAAATGGTACTAACAGCTGCCAAGCTTGGTGTTCGGCATTAAGAGGCTAGATTTAGTACTGGTCGGCCTGGTGTCAGGATAATGTGACTGGGTGGGACATCATGCTACATGTCTGCAGCGTGATGTCCCAGTACTAGATATCACTATAAACTGCCACACTGTGGACATTGTAGCGATATGACTGAAAATTTGTTAAAGTTATGTTAAAAATCCGAATCATACACACACACACACACACACACACACAAATTAACATGCCTAATGAGCACTTCTTTACATCACATTCACATAAACAATTTTAGTTGTTACTGTTGTTACATAAACATTTAGTGTTCAAAGTTTGCATGTCAGATTACATCTGTCTGCTGTGAAGATTTTGCATGCAGTAGAGGCATTCAGCTGAAGCTCTTGATGCAGGAATCTAGCTACGAGCAAGCAGGCTTGGACATTGTAGCATTGAGGCCTTGTTGTCCTTCCAGTAGGCCAGTGGGTCAGCATCCCCTGACAGGCATGTGGTTCTGAAGTAATCATCCAATGGGGAACTTGGCTGTGGAGACTGGTTTAGAATCATCCTTGAATTTAAAAACAATTAAGCATTTTCTCATGAGGGAGGAGGTATTCTCTGTGCTTTGTAGTGCAAGGTTAGGAAGTTATTTGGTTATGGGGGCTTTGATTTCATTTTTCTTCATGGGTGCACCAAGCTAACTTCAATATGGGATCAGTGGCAGCTGCTATTTGAAGGTCATGGTATCATACTTGGCAAGCCTGCTGTAGAAAAATTCGCTTGTATATTTGCCGTCTAACATTAATAGTCAGCATTCATGGTCTTGTGTTTGCGGAACATTTTAGTATTCTTACAGTTATTAAGAATGTAATTAGTGAAATTTGTTGGTTGTAATCATGATTAATCTATGCAATTACACTGCCAGTGAAGAAGGATGGTTATAATTATAGAGCTTCGGAAATCAATGATTATGATTACAGCTCACAATGTAATTGATTACAATTACAATTGTAATCTATCCAGTGCCTGCACTGGGAATTTGAAAATATGGAACAGTAGTCTGCTAGCTGCCTGATCCATCCCAACAATTGTAAATTTAAATGAATTTTTGTTATGGTAAGTAAATAAATTATGTAAAAGTTGACCATGACAGGAAAACAAAGATAAAAAAACATACTACATAATTCATCTCTGCACTTTACTGAAATCTGTTTAAACTCATTCTGTTAGGTCTTTTAGAGGAACACGTAGAGCTGAACTGGCCCTAATCTTGCTATGCAAGAGTGGACAGATTAGATGGAATTGTATGAGTTGTAACACAAGTACCATGCAGGAATGGCATAGAACTCATGGGAGGGATATACATGTAGTTTGTTTTAAACTTCAAAAAGTCTGGACCTATTGTTTTTGTGTTCAGGTTAAATGTGATGGGTCTTTTTCCAATTTTATGGGTCCATGGAATCATGTAAATGTAAAATTGTTGGGGTTAGGGATTGGCAGGCTAGAAGTAAATTTTCTGTATTAACTGCAACAAATTGAATTCATTCACCATGTTCAAGCACAAACCATTCTAACCATGTTAAAGTTCATGTGTTTTGTATGGAATTTATTATGGATGGTCAGGGGACACAAAAACATGCATCCAGTCAAACTGGAAGCTGGCTATTATGAACTAATTAGGTATTCAGTGGCCAGAATAATGTCTAAAATGACTGCATTGGTTTCTGAGAGATGGGTGTACAGCTGAGTGCTGTCATTATAATAGGTATCATACTGGGACTGTAGATACAGGTATCATACTGGGACTATAGATACAGGTTTCATACTGGGACTATAGATACAGGTTTCATACTGGGACTATAGATACAGGTTTCATACTAGGACTATATATACAGCTTTCATACACTGGGACAATATATACAGGTTTCATACACTGGGACAATATATACAGGTTTCATACACTGGGAATGTAGATACAGGTTTCATACACTGGGACAATATACACAGGTTTCATACTGGGACTGTAGATACATGTTTCATACTGGGACTATAGATACAGGAAGCTCTGCCCTTCATAGCATTAGATATCTACCCTCCCACTGACCCTCATGATAGATCAGTGCCATTTGAAAATCTTGGCTAAGTTGTCAGATCCTTTTTTTGTTTGTTTTTTGTATGGACTTTCTTCCAAAACCCCGGGAGTATAGCTATGATATTTGGACTGAAGAATTAAGAAGTTCTGCCCTCTCCTATGGCAGCTTTCACCTTCTGATACAGTCAGTAATTTGAAAAGTTTTATTATGGCACAGCAACAGAAGTAGATTACATAGTACTGAGGCAGTTGGAATAAAGTGCCTTGCCCAAGGACACACCATATAGATGACCCAGGCTGGTTCGATGATAGGATTTGAATCCACACTGTTTTGGTTTTGAGTCTGGCATTCTAACCATTGAGACACCCTGTCTCCCTGTAAAATCTTAAGTATTCATTTGAAATTTTTATGTATGGACGTTAATCAGTATCCTTGGAAGGCTAAGTATAATACATGTTGAATCAGTGACCACTACCTGATCATATTCAGGCACACTTAAACTCCCTCTGACCATCAAACCAGTTCAAGGTCATTTTGAAAGTGGATATTGGGCAGGGAAGCAGAAGAGACATATAATTCCTTGGAACGTCTTGTTAAACGTAGTATTTAATAAAAATGGTCATTTGCTATTATTTTTGTTGATTTTTTTCTTCAATCAGTTGTAATTTATTTGAAATGAACTTGTGACAATTATTATATTTTTGAAAAATATATGCTATCAGAGGCACAGTAAATGCATTGCAAATTTTGGATTGTCCACACAATACAGTGATAAAGTGATGTCCACTAAACCTTGTGAGCATTCAAACTATCAAGTGGAACAGATTTTATTGCAACAGTTGTGGGTCTTTTGGCACCCCTCACTGATTTTATTGCATTTGCTACATGAATTTTGACACACAAAATCATGTTGTACAAAGGTTACGGTACATGCATTATTTTTATCAATCTTCAAAGAAAAAGATTTTTAGACATAGCCCCATGTTTGGTGATTTTAATTAAGTCACAGGCCCTGACTCAAGTTCCACAAACCCTGACCCCATTATACCCAAAATTTCCCCCTCTTTTAATATTATTTGTCGCATAACATTGAAGTTGCTACACTAAACGTATAAAATCAGTAGGGGTTAATATTTGAAAGTAATACAAGTGTCATTAGTGTGTAGTACACCTGCTAGAGACTGGATGGTACTGGTATTCAGACTTTTCTGTTGGATTCTATGAGTGAATCCTGGTCAGAACTGAATTGTTCTGATTGACAAAACTATCTGATGCAGTCGATGATGAGATGTGCTTGTCTTTATAGAAAAATGAATACTGTAGTTATTCAATAGATGTTCCAGGGGTGGTGCTATTTCCAAAGGGGGTGGGGGTGCATTGAATACTATTCATCACAGTTTGGCTGAAAACGTTTGTAAATTGTTTTGTTTTGATTTTTGTAACAATGTTGGGATTACTCATGTATTGTTTTAATTATTCGGATATTACCATAATGGATAAATACAGAGCTATAGACCTGTCAACCCTTATGATTTTGCCATAATGGATAAATACAGAGCTATAGACCTGCCAGCCCTTATGATTTTGCCAGAAGTTTTATCAAAATGACCCTTAAAATATGGCTTTTTGGAATAAATAACAAATTATGGAATATGATTGTAACATCCAGATACTGGCTTGTCCATGTTTTGATTCAGATCATGGTTTCATAGATTCAGTCGAATTAGTCAGGGAACCGAACTAACTTGCTAGAGTACCTCAGACGCTTTGTGCATATTTTGTGATGCAGAACATATGGATGATCAAGCTGTTGCTGATTTATTTTTCAGTGACATCTAACAAGTGACATGTCAGGATGAAAGGGAAAATAAAACTCTTAAAAGTTTTAATAGTACAGAAGAATAAAAGGGAATATTCAGATTATTGGGGAAAAAGTCAGGAAGGGCAACTGTTATATTTAGCAGACAGCGTGTGTTTATTTGGGTATGTCACATGGCAGGAAAGATGATTGCCATTAGGCCAACGTGAATTTTTTTTTAATGTAAGGATTATCTGAAGTTGAGAAATATGAAGAAGCCAGAACTATACTTTGTGAAACTGTACTGGAGGTAATTAAGGTTCAGGTAAACTTGACAAACTTCTGAGTTGAACACAATGTTTACTGATGCTGCATCAATCACAGTTTCAGACTTTTAATTGCATGTTTTCCAGCTTGACAATAGCAGTATATGATATTTTTTTATACATTACTGAACACGGGTCCAACTTACATGAAAAATCGGCTGCATACTGAGGTCTTGTTAGGCCTGACAGGTCTAGATCTATCAGTCTAGATAAGGTAGGAATTTCCTTTTTGTGGAAAAAAAGGAGGGGTGCATTCATGGTGGGGGGGCTTCTATTAGAATAACTATGTTATACATCACATTTGGGACTGACCATTTCATTAAGGGAGGGAGGGCATATTAATATCTTTAAGTTTAATGGGGGGCTTTCAGGTAATACTGCAGTATCGAATGCCTCTGTCCAGTATGGATGGTAATGCATTATCAACACAAATCAACTGTGCAAACAAGAGAGTCAACTTAAAATTGTCTTTCAATCAATCTGTTTCATGGCTAAATTCATCCTGAAAAGCAAAGATCAATTAATAGTTAGTATTTTATCAAGGTTAAGATAATGAATAATGATAAAGAGAATAGATCTGAATGTTAAATTCAGCATGTTGAACATGTTACATACAGGTGATGCTCCTGTATACACAGGAATGACACATATCAATATGTTTGCAGTATTTTCAAAGAATGAAATATCCCCCCCCACCTTTTTTTGTGTGTGCATGCTTCACAAAGTAAAATTATGTCAATCAGGATCTCTGAAATTTATTTTTGCTGAGCATTGCTTATAGCTAATTGCTTCCTAAATTGCTTTAAAAAAAATGAATTGCACTTCAACACCATTTGAACAACTGAAATGATCACAATTATGACAACTGAAATAATCATGCTTTGCATCTGATATATGGAGTAAAATCCAACTTAAAGAAATGTTGCCACTGTTCACAAACTTGTCAGTAAACTTATACAGATCACTAAAAATTCTCATTCAGGGCGATGATCAATGATATGTAACCACTTTTGTTCTCCTACATGCATCAAGCATCGCTTTACCTATGTTAGGTTGTGTCACTTTGTGATCTTACCTATGCAAATTAACACATTGGGCTAACTCAACACTTCAAACACATTTTACTAGCTAGTCAGCCAGTTAAGTTATATATGAAATTGTGGTTTATACCCTATCTCTTTGCCTTTTTATTGCTGCTGTTTAAACTCACAATGATATTTAACATCAAATCCAATCATGACTCTTTATTGTTTAGACATGCTACATTTAATGGGCATATACTGAAGGTTTGTTTTCCTTCTATTTTTGAAGATTAATGATAATTGTGGGGGGGGGGTTTTGGAGCCACAACTATGTCAGGGGTTTAAGAGTTAAAAAATATTGTGTTTTTAGCATGACATGATACAGTATCAGTGGTCAAGCTAGACTTGAATTTTAGGGAGAAGTGACTTCTCCTATTGGACAGAACAGGGAAAAGTGGAAGCTCAACGGGGAGAAGTGGACTATATATATATATGACCAATCCAGCTATAGAGAGGTCAGAGTTTAGTTTCAGTGACACTGTTAAAGAGATACATGTGTACTTGTGTTGTCAGCTTTAGCATGCCCTCCACCCACTACCACCACACATGACTATTAAGTCTCAGTGTTGGTTAACATTGGTGATAAGGAAGGGTTTCCTTCTTTCCATATGCTACCCTAATAGCAAAACTCATAGAAATTAATAATTAGCTATGATTGGCTGACTGAATGTATGTGACACAGATAATACTTAAGATATATTTTAAGAAAACCAGGGACTAACCATGTTCTTGTCATCCTGATAGAAGACACATTCTGCCACCTACTATACTGAACTCCTGGCATTGGTTAAGAAAGTAATGTCAGTTAATATGTATGCTCTGCCATTGTATAAGATGGATAAGAATGTGTTTCTTGCCACATTGAGGCCAGTAGAAACATTGCCACGTCTTTAATACTGGATATGGCCTCATGGGCAGTTTTCTGATTGGAAGAAAAATTGGCCAACCTACATGCCTGGGAATCGATGGCCTGAGTTGCTTGGGTCACCATACAGTGCTTAATGTGTTGACTGAGAATCTTCTCAATAATCAAGGTGGTGTCTGTTACAGCCTTGAAAAGAGAAAGGATTGAGACTTTTGATTGTGGAGAATTTTGACAGCTAGAAGGCCCTCCACTCTGAAGGCTTACAAGGGAAAGTGGCAAGTTTTAAGGAACTTCTGTAGAGTCAATACCATCATCCTTTTTGAGTGTCTCAATCACTTTACTGGCTGACCTTTTTCTCCGGCAGATATCATGGCAGATATCATGGTTCAGATAAAGATATCTCAGACCCACTAGCCAAGTTTCATTTGAAAAGACCAAAATCCCTCACCATGTTTCCAAAATAACAACTTAAAGAATGAATATGTTGTGGATCCTAAATTTGCTCAACTTAGAGAATGTTTAAATTATCAGCAAAGATCTTGCCTAAGCTGTTATCGAAAACCTGTTTCCTGATAACCTTCGCTTTCACTGGAAGAGTGAGTAAGTTACGTGTTCTTTCAGTTCAGATCAGATGGTTTGAAGATTTTAAAAACTATCTTAACTTGATAGAGCAGTCACAGATCACATGACAGTAGACTGTGTTGCTTTAAGCAGGAGAATGGGTTATCATTTAAATAGGTAATCAAACCTTTCTTCCCTAGAAGTTTACCCGAGGTATAGATAGGATACTCATCATTCCTTCCACCTATTACCTATTCTCCTAATTTTGATGTGATTGAGGAATGTATTCAAAGGAGAAAGTATATTTTATAGTAAATTATGTTTCCTGGAGAAGAGAAAAAAGATGGGTTTTTTTGTATGTCTGGATTCTGGAGGTATTAGGCTTATATTAATAATGTTAATGTGATCAGGTAAGTATTCTCATAAGGTAACATAATTTGCAATAAATTTCCTTTCTGATCAAGCTCATCTTTAAACTAACCTCTCTTTATCTCGTTCCAGTGATATCTGTGCCAGAACAGGTGGCAGATAGGTTGGAACCCAGTGACGACTCGTCTGGTCCTTCCTATGTTGACTTCTCAGAGAGACGGTCCCTTCCTATATCAATACCTGATTGCCAGACCATTGATCGCAATGGGGAGAAATTTGTGGTGAGCTTTGAAAGAGAGCACCATTTTTGTTGTTGTTTTGATTAAGAACTTTCCGTACTATCTCTTAGTATTATAGAGGTCCATCTCAAAGAAGGCCACCCATTTTGGAACAGAAAAGGTAGCCTCAGAAGAGAGTGAGTAATAACTATATATAAAGTATCAAAGGCAGAAGTAAAAAAAAATTTAGATTTAACATTTTCATTTAAAAATCACAGGAATGTTGTCAGTCTACGGACTTAATGTGATAAAGCTTATATCACTGTTATTAAAAATAAATATGAATAAT
This sequence comes from Sinohyriopsis cumingii, assembly GCA_028554795.2. Lineage (NCBI taxonomy): Eukaryota > Metazoa > Mollusca > Bivalvia > Unionida > Unionidae > Sinohyriopsis > Sinohyriopsis cumingii. Next base: position 109,530,979 of record CM068827.1, read on the forward strand.
TACCAATTATGGTGCTTCTCAGTGGTTAGCTTTTGATATTTATTGGTGTTAATAAAAGCCAGTAATTATCAAAGTGATGAAACCTAAAATCTAAGGAACACATAGCATTAAGGATTATTGGATTGTTTACCTCTTTGTATGGATTAAAGCTGCAATGTGGGAGTGCTAAATTTTGAAATCAACAAATATTAGTGAGATTTCTGTCTGTAAACACCATTATAATGTTGCTTGAAAGGGGTAAAGTTGACAGGTTTTACAGTATCATGATGACAGATGTCCAAATTATAGGATGGGTAACTGAATACAAACTCATCAGTGCCATGCAATTATGGCCATATAAAATGGCTGGCAGCTGGTCATGTGGACCATTCAAGAAGGTTGAACCTTGCACCCCATTACATAATCAAACCTAATTTGTACTGGCTGTTTTATAAAACAAGGCACATGTCATGAGGCATATCTAGTTTTCACTTGAAACCTGTTTGGTTCACTGTATAAGCAATAGATATGTAAGCATTGCATTTACAGCCATTTCTTTGTTTAACAGATATCATTGAAACCACTTTTTAAGAAAAGGCGTCAGCTTGGATATTGTTTGTTCGATATTGTTTGTTCATTTACTGACATAAAAAATGAGAACTGATTTATACATTTACTCCATCAACTGCAAAAGCAGTAATCAATGAATTTGCATCAGCATTGGCGTGAAACCTGGTTATGTTTTGCTTTTAAATTCTTTAGTGACAAAGGTGCATAATATACTGATTTGTTTTTGCAGCCTGTGTAGCTTATAGGATTGAACACTGGTATGTTGGTATGAAATTTTTTACTTTATTTATAGGTATTCAACATCTATATGGCTGGAAGACACTTGTGTTCTAGGAGATACAGAGAGTTTTCTGCCATTCATTCCCAATTAAAACAAGAGTTTCCTGACTTCAACTTCCCCAAATTACCTCCCAAAAAGTTCTTCTCCCTGACAGATCAACAGTTGGATGCTAGAAGGCGGGGCCTGGAGCAGTACCTGGAAAAAGGTGACATAACAATCACACATGTGTCAGCTAGCCAACATTTTATCTTTTATCAAAACAAAATGTATATATGCATGTATTACCTAATAATAGTACGATGTATAGCTCAGCTATAACATCTTCATCTCTTTCTGATCTGAGTTAGATTAGTTAACCATCGACAAGAGACAGTGATGAATATCCAGCTTGATATATGAAGAATAGATCTACATAATGAAATATTTTCATTCAAAACAATATTTTATATTTTACAACATCTTTATCATCCAGAAAATACAGCCACTTTGTTTTTGCATTTTTTTGGATGAGCAAAGTTCAAGAAATTATATTGTTTACATCGCTGTAAGTGATGTTGATAATGGTATTGCTTACATTGTTTCTAGTTATAACACCCGATGGAGTTGTTGTGACCTCAATTAAGTCATTTTGATGTAATAACATTGAAAGGCATAAGGGCTGTTCTATATCACCACTATCCTTTTGTTTTTTTTTTAGCATATGACTGAAAGGTCAGAGAGCGTTTTAAATAAATTGATCCTTTCAGATAGCAAGTGAAGTGTAATTATTTTCAAATAAAGATGTTCTAAGGTTTTATTTTAAATTTGGAAAGTCGTACACATCATAGTCATGTTCAGTAGGCCTTAACAGTAGTTAAATTAATACTATAACAATTACAAAATTTACAGTTCTGGATGTTTCTGTGATGTGACATTTTCTGGTCCAGATGTTACTATGGCCTTCCCAATAGTTATACCTTTGCAAGTTGCTTTCCTTATATTGGTGTGGCAACAGATCAGTCAAGCTTGCCATCATGACTCAATGTTTGTTGTCCTGTCCATTGTTGAAACTAAACAGTTAAGCCATTGACTGACATTTATTATACTTATAAATGTTCAATCAAGTCGTTTAAAGAATATATCCATCCAGGGTAAATTCCCCAAGTGTGTAAAGATAAAACACTAATGTTGTTTTTTTATTAATGAAACTATGAAAGATGTGCATCATCACACATGGAAGCATTAGGCTATCTAGTTAGTTTTACTGCTCAAATATTGTTATCCTTGCCTCCAAATGGATAGTCATATAATAATAATGAGGACTTTGTATATCTTTAGAACACATAATCTTTAGAAGTTCTAAGCTCTATCATCAACTTGGGGTTTTCACGAAAAGACTTCTAATGATGTCTGATTGATCCTAAATGAAAGCATTGTCACTCTGACATCCACAGCAGCTAATTTGAAATTTTTTGTTATTGGAAAGGAATCAGAGGCACTTCCTATTTTAAAGGATTTTTCCAACAAGCCATTCCCAGGAGGGATCAATATCAGCTCCTGGTATAAGGAAGTCTGCCACTTGCCTATCCCAGGAGGAATCAGATGCACGCTTTTCGTTGTAAGAAGTTGCCTGCTAGCCGATCCTTGGAGAGAGCAATGGCAATTTATGAGCAAGAAAGTCACCAGCCTGCCAGTCCTCGGAGAAATTGAATGCAATTCATGGTTTAAGTGATTCCCTGATGCCGTCGAACAAGTTCCACTTTTTTGTGGTCTTTTCTTTCTCTCATTCATCAAAAGGGTTGAGATCAACCAAGTCCATTTCCCTGGTTTCTGTATGTTGTTACAGGATTTGCTCACCTGTTTGGCCTCTTAAACTTCCTGGCCTGGATTTTGTGTCTCTTTGGCTCAAAGAGGGGATCTCTTGGTGACTTGAACCCGCACCCCAATCAAGACACCACAGGCTTTGGAATTACTTACCAGAACTTCACTAAAAGCAGTTGCCAAGACAGCAAGACACTTGCTCTCACTGTCATTGGCACTGTCAGCTGAGCTTCTTTGCCTATGTAGTTGTGCCACTTTCAATTCTTTGGTTGTCCAGTCTTAATGTTTTTAATAGGAGTTTCAATGGAATCACCGAGCCCCTTTCAAATAACTTCTCATCTCTCACTTGGCAAAAAGGGTGGCCAGAAGGATCAAGATGGGACATCTATGGACTCCACCTTTCCTTTGGAGTGAGATAGTCTGCCCTAAGAGGTCTGTCTCTCCTGCCTCAAGTCTCTCATCCCAACATCCTTGTAGGTCTCGGATTAGGCTGCTTTCAGAAGCATGGTTAGACCTAATGAACAATGCATGGTCCTGTCCTGTTTGCTTCTTGAGCCCTCCCACCTCTATCAGCAACCACCATTTTCTTTCATCAAACCATTTTTGGAATCCTCAATTGAGGAGGTATACAGGTCAGTTAGTAGGGTTTAAAACACTCAAAGTCTGTGGCTCTTTTCAGGAACTTCATAGTTTCAGGTAAAGCGGACACTTACATCTTTTTAGTCATATCAAAATGGGGTTTGCAACCAAAGACTTATGTGACATGTATTTGTTTTCTAAATGTAAATATTGCTGATTGGACCTTCAATGTGTCCACCATGATAACTATTTTGAAAATCTTATTAAAGCTTGTTTTTCTGAACAGATAATCCTATAGAATTTGGATTTTCACAGTGAAACTTTTCAGGATATATAATTGATACTGTTGACCCATGTGTCTGATTGGTCTAAAGTACACTTTATATTCACTTGAACTCACCTCTGTGTGGTTTTGAGTCTTGGTTTGACCATTGTTGGCATTTGATACAGCTTTCCAGTCACTTCGAGTGGGTTGGTGGTTCTTGCACCAAAAAATCTGATACCATATATAGGTTATCACATGCTGAAAAATGGTGTGAAACGCCACAATGCACAACAATTCTAATTGGTCCTAAATAAAAATGGCGGCTTTCTTAAGTTTCTGTTATCACTACTTCTGTTGAGGGGATGGTTGTATTAACATGGTTGTTGTCACTTAAATGCTTTTTTGAGAAGTTAGAATCTAAAGGAAATATGTACATTTATATACCTGGGAAAATCCTGTTACAACATTTCTGCCTGCAACAAGGCTTGTCTCTAAGGGAGGAAACTATGTGGCCTGTACTTCAATATGACTGGTCTAGTACTTTTTATTGTACTGAAAAATCTACTGAAATTTAGTGAATATCATTATTTCTTCATTAAATCTCTCCATCCTGAAATTCTCCCCATTTTTCAGATGAAGTAAGGAGTTTTCTCCCCTTTCTCAAATAACAATAAGCATATTTTCCTCTAATTTTCAGTCCCAGAATTGACATTGATGGTCTAGTCATGGTGTAATATCTTATTTTTATGTTCTTATATCCCTATGCAGGATTTAATCATGATGTTCTCTGAATTAAGTGCAAAAAAATAATTGTACAATAACAAGGAAACATTGAGTACAATTATGGTTCAGTATCCAAATATCCATATGTATGTGGCAGTCACTTAGCAGTGTCTCTATAAATCTCAGACTTAAGAATTTTCTTTTGTATATTCTAATATATATATATATACACATACTATCCCAGACCAGTTATTTAGGAAAAGTTGTCTTTGGTAGACATAGCAATAGGACTCACTGTTTATGCATGAAGTGATTTTCAGATGAAAGTCTATTGATCACATGACAATATGACATTGTGATCACATGATGACATTGTGATCACATGATGACAATGTGGTCAGACTACATGAATAAAGCAGTGCTTAGATAGTTGCAAAAAAACTTTTTTTGTGGGATTAACTTCGATGATACACAATTTCTTTAGTAGGTAAACTGATTTATCAGTTGGAGCGATAAAGTTATTTCACCATCAGCATTGCTGGCATAACAGGTGTGTATGCTGGTTGATTGACAAGCATTGATGGGATGTTGTTCTAGTTTGAACATTTTAAAGAATGCATTGAAGATATACAATGAAGAATTATTAACTTTGTTGTTGATGGTTCAGTAAAAACTTGATTAACAATTGCTAGACTTTTTAAGAGCTGACATCTTGCAGGAAAAATAAAAGGTTACAGTAATGTGCAATGGCGTACTTAAGACATATTTGAAGTGAACATTCAGAAATAAAAACTTTAATGTACATCTGGATTCATTGAAGATTTAAAAACAGTGCGTAGACAAATTCTTCTTCAAGAATACAGTACCTCTTGCCATGTTGACAAATCTCAGTCCTGTATTTTGGCATTACATCTCTATAATAATTTAAATGTTAGTTGGAAGAAAGTTTTGAAGTGGTTCTAAATGTTTTGGGGGACATGCCATGGTGATATATCCAAATTTGTGTTATACTAAAGCATATGATATATATATATATATATATATATATATATATATATATATATATATATATATATATATATATATATATATATATATATTCTTCCTGCTAGTGTGCGCTGTCCGTGTAATTGGGGAGTGTGACCTGATGCAGGAATTTCTGGCCTCTGGGGAAAGTGATCATGTGAGTACAGTGATTTTATTGAGTTTAGCAAGGAAATGCCCAATAAGTCACAAAATTTGCATGCCTCAAATGTAACCGCTTTACTGTGTGTTGGCGAACTTACTGATGCTTGAATATTTGGATGTGCAGTAATACATATTAACTGATTGTGTCAGTTGTAGAATATTAAATAGATTCAAATATTTTCCTCTCATTCCTTTACAGAGACATTCAGTTATATGCTCTGCATCTTATTTTTCTCAGAGAATCGGTTAGTATTTTTCCTTTGACTGATATTACAGTAGCGGACAGAACAAATGCTGATACATTTCATACAGATGAGACATAACATATTAACAAAAAAAACGATTTTGCATTTTCAGTATTCTAACACTGTTTAGTGCCATAATTTATTAAATTGTGTGTGAATTCATCAGCAAGAAAACAAAAGCAAGCATTCAGGTACCCATTATTGTCAAATTTGACGTAAAAGCATTTATATTTTATTCACACCAAAGGTAAGGTTCAGTTGTAGTAGTAACAAAGATTTCTTCTTTTCTATTAAACGCAGTGTAGTATTCTATAAGCCAGTTAAAAAATGTTAGGCATTGCACAGATTATAAATTATTTGTACTCTTTGCAAATTTGTATCATAAAAGTTAATGTAAATGTTTTGGACTGTGTTTGTTATAGTTCTGCAAATCTTTGTTTTTTATTCATACCACATATTACACATTATAGTTATGTTGTGATGGCACTGATCTCTCTGTTTCAGAGCACTGCCAATAATGAGGTAGAGCTGAAGGTGATGTTGCCAGACAAAAGTATATGTGTCATAACTATACATAGAAATGATCCAACAGATACAGTATATAAGGTAAATTAATTTAATTATGGGAATGTGACATTGAAACACAATGCAGAGATTACAGAGTTTGACATATATACACCACTCCCTCAATAACTTGAGCCCTGATAACTCACAAACCCACTTATAACATGGGGTCAGGCATGGCTCCCATTTTTTTAACCAAAATATACCCTGAGAATGACTTTTAAATCAAATAAAGGAGGTGGAATAAAAGAAAACTTAAAAGACATGCAAATACTACAAACTTAGAATCTAGGGGCCCCGGTCATATGTCGGGTGAACTCGATAAATTTGATCAATCGAACACTTATAAATGATATTGTGTATGTAACATAAACTACCTTTAATTAATCGACTGTTTCATAACTGAGATCAAATATAACCAAGCAGCCCAACGAAATGATTACTTCATAAAATAAAGAGCTTGATTTCACAGATACGATCACTGTGGGCAAGCGAGCTACTGCGAATTCTTGAACTGGCACTTTACAGGTCTCCTCAAGGATGTTAAGTTTCATTATTACTTCCAACGAAATTACGACATCAATATTATACTAATTGAATAATAAAAAAAATTGAGTTTGGATGTAGACAATTGTCTCACAAAATAAATGTCGCATGTTTTTGAGGGAAAAAAAGAATCTTGTTTGGTGGTGTATCAACAGTTAGTCTAGTTCCCTGCTCTTGGGACTCCCAATTTGGCCAGATAATATTAAACACCACTACAGGAACTAGACTCATCAAGAAAACAAAAAGCGGTGACATTATGCACAAATTTTTGCACGTACATGTGATGGTTTTTGAAACCAGTTGGAACAATGTTTCGTATGTTGGACATTTTGAAAATAAATGTTATTTAAACAGAATAATGAACGACTTCCTTAGAAAAAGCGCATTATTAAAACTATTATCGATGTGATTGTAAAATGAGGATTCAGTCAATAAACAGTCCAGTTCCCTAATGCTGCTCCCCTCCACATTTTTCTCGATGTCAAAGTGATTTTTTTCCCTCAATTTTTGGAGGTCCCTCGGTAACTCACGTCACGCTTAAAGTACTGTCTTTGTTTGTGGACCCCATTGTGCACAAGTTATCATGGGAGAGCTGTACCTTGTTTCCATACAGATTTATATAGTATATTGGGTGGACCGCTCCGGTGGCCTAGTGGTTAGAGCGTCCGCCTCAGATGGTCAGCCTGGTGTCAGGATAATGTGTCTGCAGCATGATGCTCCAGTGCTAGACATCACTATAAACTGCCACACTGCAGACATTGTAGCATCCTCCTCGGATGTGGGAGGTCGTGGGTTCGGCTGAGTCATACCAAAGACTTTTCAGAAATGGTACTAACATCTACCTCGCTTGGCGCTCATCATTAATAGGTTAGTGTTAGGACTGGTCGGCCTGGTGTCAGGATAATGTGACTGGGTGGGACATCGTGCTACATGTCTGCAGCATGATGCCCCAGTACTGGACATCACTATAAACTGCCACACTGCAGACATCGTAGCGATATAACTGAAAAATTGTTAAAGCTACATTAAAAATCCAAATCACACACACATATATTGGGTGGATTAACTAAATAAGGCAACATGAAAGAACACAGAGAGATTAGAGTTCAGTGCTTATACCTTGTTCCCAGATAGAACAATATAGTAACATCTGGATGGTTGATGTATATTTATACAAGAAATAACTTGTGATGGTCACATGTGCCCATATCCCATTATTGTTGATGCATAGTTGTACCAGACAGAAATATAATGTGTCATAGAAACAAATCAGAATGATTCAACAGATTATATGAATCATGTTGCTAGGCAGAGGTATAATGTGTTAATAAGAGTAAATCAAAATAATGCAACAGACTATATGTAGATTCTGATTGGTCAAAAGTTTACATTCATCCAGTGACCTGGACCCCCTAATCAGGGACACTGCCCCTCGAGACCCCATTTGGGGAGGACACCCAACCCCCCCTTAAAATTTTTACAGCTTTTTTTATGGAAGACCAATTCGTTTCTGTATATGTATGACAAGACAGAAGCATAATGTGTTTAAAAAGTCTAAGTGACACAACAGATACTATGTATCATGATACGAGACAGAAATATAATGTGTTATAAGAATAAATGAAAATAAATGCAACAAATTTTATGCACAGAGTTGCATCTCGGATGCGTGATTGTGAAAGTTTCCCCCAAATGTAAGATTTCCCACTAAATTTCAAATTCTATGCGGGCAAAATCACGCAAAAAATTCGATTTGTGGGTATTTTTTATGTGAAGAATGTGCTATTTTGATGTATGCTTTCTTTCAGTGTAAAAATCCCAGTTGTCACTTTCAGTGGATATGTTGTAGTTGTGAAATATGTCACATATTTCCTATGTGTCACATGCTTAATTCTGATTGGTTGCTAAGAAAAGCAAGGAGAGCACATGTTTGTTGCAATAGAAACATCCTCTGCCTTTTCTGTCAATTTGACAAAGACAAATTTCACGACCTGATGGAAATGGCCTATCGATGTCTGAAGCTGAGGTTAGCTTGGCAGAACAATGCATTAAATAACAAAACCAGTTAACACTGAGACTTTTTCATTATTTTATCAGTAATACTTAAAATAATAGAGTGCAGATTTTTCTGTCAGTAGGCACAGCAACAGTGAACAAACAAATCCTTGTATCAGACGATGCTAATAAATGGCAGTGCTGAAACTGAGTTGTCCTTCCAACATCAAAAAGAAAATTAATTCAGACAGGCAAAAAAGTCGACCTGAATGGAAATTAATGAAATAAATCAGATGCTTTGCAATTGGTGTGTAAAAACTGTCAAAGAAAATTCCTTCATACTTGGAATTGCTAATTTCAGGACATCAGCCGCTGACAGACACATTGAATTCAGCTCACAAATGGGCGATTCAGGATTTGAAACGAAGTGAAAATCTTAAAACTACATGCATGATATTTATCAAGTGACACACAGTAAATATGTGACACAGTTTTTAAAATATAAGAATGGACAGAGGAGTGACATGATTTGCAGTGCATGGTTTGATAATGTAATGGTAAGTGTGTAGAGAAAATACTGTTCTTATAAAACAAGATTTTGGTTTCAGTGTTATACTGTAATATACAGAACACAATATGCATTTAGTGTTATACTGAAATATACAGAACACAATATGCATTTAGTGTTGTACTGTAATATTTAGAACACACTATACATTTAGTGTTATACTGTAATATACAGAACACACTATGCATCTAGTGTTATACTGTAATATACAGAACACAATATGCATTTAGTGTGATACTGTAATATACAGAACACACTATGCATTTAGTGTTATACTGTAATATATAGAACAATATGCATTTAGTGTTTTAGTGTAATATACAGAACACAATATGCATTTAGTGTTGTACTGTAATATACAGAACACAATATGTGTTTAGTGTATTACTGTAATATAGAGAACACAATATGCATTTAGTGTTACATTGTATTATACAGAATACATGTTTTTAATGTTGCTATTGCTCTCTTTGGAAGTTAATTTTACTTACATCATCATGGTAGGTCTTCTCTTGTCATTATGTTGTCACCCCTCTTTTCAGATTCAGTGGGGGCATGTGTCCACATTTGCCAAATCCTAGATGCAACCCTGTATGTGTCATGGTACCAGACAGAAGTATAATGTGTTTAAAAAAATCCAAATGACACAACATATTCAGTGTATCATGGTACCAGACAGAAGTATAATGTGTTTAAAAAAATCCAAATGACACAACATATTCAATGTACTAGACAGAAGTATAATGTGTTAAACAAAATCACAATGACACAACATATATTATCATGGTACTAGACAGAAGTATGATGTGTTATAACAATAAATCCAAATGACACAACATATTTGATGTATCATGGTACCAGACAGAAGTAGAATGTGTTAAAAAATTTAATAAATGACACAACAGATACTTTGTATTTGGTACCAGACAGAAGTAGAATGTGTTAAAAAATTTAATAAGTGACACAACAGATACTTTGTATTTGGTACCAGACAGAAGTAGAATGTGTTAAAAAATTTAATAAATGACACAACAGATACTTTGTATTTGATACCAGACAGAAGTAGAATGTGTTAAAAAATTTAATAAATGACACAACAGATACTTTGTATTTGGTACCAGACAGAAGTAGAATGTGTTAATAAATCAATGATTCAGCATGTACTATGTATCATATTTATAGACAGAAGTATAATGTTATGAAAATAAATGAAAGTGATATGAGTTATTATGTATCATGGTACCAGACAGAAGTGTAATTTGTTAAAGAAATTAATCATAATCACTCTGCAGATACTGTGTATCATGCTGCCTGACAGAAAATTAATACATTACAAGATTAAACCAAAATAACACATCAAAATTAATGCGTATTAAATAAACCACAGGAGAAAAACACTACAGATGCACATTGCAGTTTGATTTAAATCAAACACTTAATAGGGGCCCTGAGTGGTCTAAAGCGCTCTCCGTTACGGATCACTGCCATCTCAGCTCTGTCTGCGTGGGTTCGAGTCTTGGATTCGGCTAATGTGGGTATGTGAGAAAGCTTGCCAGTAGCTTCTCATGGGTCGGTGGTTCTTTGTGGGGTTTTCCTGGGTTTTTCATCCACCTTTAATACTGGCCGCCATGTATAGCCTATCATGTGCTGAAAAATGGCGTTAAACCCTACAACAACAACAACAACAAATCAAACACTTAATGGCAAACAGAAATGACACATAACAAGATGAGTACTTTTATGCAAATCTGATTGGTGATACCACAGATATAAAGATGATTAAATTGAAATCCAAATGGACAAGTTTGCTTTGTTTTTTTTTTAACTCTGTCTCTCTGCCTTTAATCTGTATGCCTGTCTAAATATTTTGTGCAAGAGCAAAATTCTTAAACCATTCAAGATATTTCATTCAAATTTGGTACACATGTCAGTCAAGTTGCAGCAAGCTGCCTTTTGAAACATAGAATTTTCTCCATCAGCTGCATCACCTGATGACTTTAACATTGGAAAATTACTCTCTGCTACCTCCAAAACCAGCTTTCCAGCTATACATCTTATAGACAAAGGGAAGTAACTCATGTATTAGCTCCCCTTGTTCCGGTTTTATGGCCACAACCAGGTTTTGTTTCTGACAATAGGTTACCATCAATATGCAATTAGCAAGTAACTATTGGCACTCTCTCCTTAATCAGCCTATTGAGAGAGCCAAAGTTGCAGTTTCTGATACACACCCTTGGATGCTGTTGGTTGCACAGAGAATATCTGTGACAGTGGTCCAAGGCTCTTCATATTGGTTAAGTTAGGACAGCATGACATAACCCCACAAGCACTGACAACTTGGCTAAAGGGTATTATTTGATTGGAACACTCTAAACTCTCAGAATGAGGCAGACTGAAAAAGATTTTATCTCATGAAATACATGCAGTTTTCACAAGTCTTTACTTTGAATATAATGTCTCACTTCAAGACATAGTGGAGTTATATAGCTGGCACACACAGTAGTCTTCCTTCTCTAGCTTCTATTTATCTGACAAGGTGTTGTAAAGGGGAGAGCTGAATCTCCTCAGGCCATTGGTAGCTACTCAAACATTTATCGAACACCATTCATAACAGCACTTCAGTCTTGGGCATGACCTTGCAGTTTTCAGTGGATTCACCAGGAAATGTTTGCATGTGAAAAATTGCCAGGTGTAGGATCCCATGTATAAACTGTATAAACACACAATCTTTGGTTTTTCTGCTTTTACATAAGAAGTTCATCCTTTCAGTAGGCAGTCATCTTGCTCCTACATGGTGATGTCTGTAGAATTGGATGCTCAAGCATTTCCTTCTCCTCATATATTCTGATGTTAATGTGATCAGGTAGTATATTTTGCAGGATGCAGTTTTTTTTAAAAGTAAATTATGTTTCTCTAAAAATACTTACCCAATCACATTACTATAAGTTCCTCCTACCCTCCCTTGTAAATGCAAACATCCTGTTTTAGGAATCACTCAGTCTTTAACTAGTCAACATCCTGGATGTGTGTGTACACTACAGGAACTTGAGTTGTTAATCTGTAAGAGTTACTTCTCTTTATCTATAACAAATATGGCCAGAAAGACTCTTGTAGTCTTTCCAGGAGAGCTGGATTCTGAGTAAGCAAACAGTAATTTCCTAGTACTAATGTTAATGTGATTGGGTAAGTATTGTCAGAGAAAAATAATTCAGAAACAATTTCTGCATTCAATATTTTTTGTGTTGTCATGGAAACAATGTATTTGTGATATAAAAGTGCTTTGCCATTAGTAGTATTGACATCAATGGTATTTGGCCATATGATCTAGGAGAAGCGGCATAAATAATTTAGAATGCTGGGCCATATGGTATTTTCAGTAGTCTGCACATAAGCTGGGGTGAGGTGAGAGAGATATGTCATCTGTTGATGACTTTTTTGTTAATGAAGATAATTATTAGTAAAAAGATGCAGGAAGGACAAATATTTTGTGCAAAATAGAAAAACATATTCAAAGATACCGGATGGATGAGCCTGTGCATAACAGAAAGGATCAAATAAGAACTTAAGATAAATCGTGGAAAGAGACTTGGTCATTACGATTAAATTTCTTCATTTGAGCCATAATTTTGAAAAAAGATCTGTTTGCATATGGTTGAAATATTTGTGAAATAATACAAATTGTATATTTGCAGGCAATTGTTCAAAAACTGAAACTATCTGATGCTGCTAGAGAGTGCTTTTATCTTTTTGAAACTGTGGAGTATAACTTTGGTAAGTGTAGAGTATTTTGTACGTGTATCGTCACAAGATATATGGCGATACCTGAGGAATCTTTCTAAAAGGAAAACATTCCGAACAAGATGTGAATTTGTCATGGTATTTTGCACATGTTTGTTGTAAAAGATACTGATAACCAAATAGCAGATGAAAGTGAAACAGTTGTTTTTCTCAGGAACAGATCAGTGACCCATTTACTTATTAGAACTTGTATATTCATGTAAGATATTAAAATAATTACTTTATAGATTTAATCCAAGATGATAGACTTGAAGTGTGCTTTAGAAAGATTAAACTATGTTACTGGTCTCTGCGGTATTTTGATTCTGAAGACTTGAAATGGTGTCACAACATATGAAGTAATACTCTGGTGTTCATGAATATGTAATCAGTTTGTAATGAGAAACATATTTTTACCGTAAGTGTCAGCAAGAAAAGTTTAATGAGTAATTCATTCCAACTACTGATTAATACAGTAATTTTGTTAATATCTCAACTAATGTGAATTCTGTTTTGCAGAGAGAAAATTGCATGCCTCAGAGTTTCCCCACAACATTTATATACAGAATTACAGCACAGCGACAGCAACCTGCATTATGCTGAAGAAGTGGTTGTTTAACCCAGTCAAGGAGAATTTCCTCAACTCAGATGACCAGGCTGTAACTTTCTTCTTTTGGCAGGTACAGAGTGCTATATCATTCCTAAAACTGCACTGTAAAGTCATGTCTAACAATACTTTTTCTGTCCAAGATGAACTCCAAGTATATTATTAGTAATGTATGTTGACTGGGCAAGCTGTGTCATCCTGAATGAGCATAGTGTGTTACCACTATAACATGATGGTTCAGGTCCATAAAACGTGACTGTCCTATGTACCAAACCATGCTATAACCAAGTAAATCAGCTGAAGAAAATGATTCATGCACTCCCAAAATGGGGAGAGGAATACATGCTTCATTGGCACAGTTACCATCTTAAATCACTGCATATTAAATATCATCTTTTTCTGTATTAAACACGTCCTTAAAATAGTTGTTACATGTTTATTATCTGTTTTGATATATACTAACATAAGCATAAGTAGTTGTGTACATGTACTAACCAGTCAAATCTGTTATTATCAATAATAGTAATTCAATCAGAAATGTGCATAAACAAGCATAGTTTCTATTTATAAAAAAAGCAAAATACAAACATTTGCTAGGTCCATTCAAATCCATTTCATTTCTTGCTAATATATTCACACAAATTTTTCAGTTGAACATAATGTTTATAGTCGATGCGTCAGAATTTTAATTAACATTTTCCAGCTTTACAATAGCGGTTATTGATATTTTGTGAAAACTGGTAAATCTTATGGACAAAAATAAACTGCCTTACGCAAATGGACTTGTCAGGGTTGGCATGTCTGGAACAGAGGAAAAAATAAAATAAACCCAGTATTCACTGACACATTTCTCTTGTAACTATAGCTTTGCTTCACTGCAGATCAGCATGGAGTATAATGTAGGATTATATTAGCCAAGCTCTCCACCCTTTTAACTTAACTGGTTTTGTTACAACCAGTGTGGACAGTTTCCTGTGTAAATGTAAATGATCTGAAATCAGAAAATTAAATGGGTAAATAAGATAGTGAGTGTGAGTTGTTTTACATGTGTATGGCAGTGACCAAAACTGCTGACAGTTTGGTCCATAAACTTGTTAGTACAGTTATTTATAATGGAGATTGAGTGAACATCGATAATCTATTATTATTCTATAAAGGTTGGTAAATTAATTGATTTTTACATTCAGTCAAGAACATTGTTCGACCACCACATTGTTTGCTTGAATTCAGAACACTAAATCTTGAAGCTAATTGCATTTGTTTAAATCTGGACCTAATCTTATCCAATTCATCAAGCTTCTAGTTTCCGTATCTCATTATCCATTGTAAAGTTTCACTAATTAACAGTTTGATCAACTACTACAGCAAGAACATTTGTTAAGGAACAATGGGGTCATGTTTATAGGAAATGCAGAACAGTATTCACTGGTCAGCTGACTGCATGACAGTTGATAACACCACAAAGCCACGTGCACGTGTTGGTGGCTTTCTAGCTTTTTTGGTGTTTATTGGTTTTTTATATATATTGTTGCCCAATAATTGTAACAGTTTTTAGAAGCGAGATTAACATTAATGGTTAGCATCTACTGAAATTCATTGGGTACAAATTTGAATGTGAATCTTCTCTTTCCTTTGAGGAAGAAATTTACACAGAACGTATTTATTGAAGAAAAACCGAAAAGACTTACAAGCTTTAATAAAAGGACTAACAATAATCAGCTTATTAATGAGCTCTTGAATTTTTACAAAACTAAGCTAAGACAAAAGGGCAGTGATCAAACTACTGACACATTTGAAATGAATATTAACAAATTATAGAAACTTTGAACATTTTTTCATATCAAGAAAGATCCATTCATATGACAATTTTTCCTTCAAGAATGTGTCACATCTTGCCAGATTATTAAATCAAACTCTTGTTTATTTTGGCACAAAACTTTGCACTTCAAGACACTGATGAAATTGTTAAATGTAATGAGTCATGCTCTGATCGTGTTACACAAATTCATACTTGATCTCTTCCTCAAAATATTTATTAACTTTTTTCATATTAGATTCTGTGCTTTGAAGAAAAGCAAATTTTTTTTTTCATAAATGAACAAATATGCAAAACAACTGGAGCCACATCAGTTACGTTATATTCAGTTCATACTATAATGAAGTGTGCTATAGCAGGGTTACACTCTGTGTGATATCAGCAGATATTTTGTGCTGTATAGTGTTGAGTGTGATCTACTGATGTCATCTGTTGGAAATGTATCATTCTTTGTCAGTATCTCTTGATCTGTATAGTGTTGAGTGTGATCTACTGATGTCATCTGTTGGAA
This sequence comes from Sinohyriopsis cumingii, assembly GCA_028554795.2. Lineage (NCBI taxonomy): Eukaryota > Metazoa > Mollusca > Bivalvia > Unionida > Unionidae > Sinohyriopsis > Sinohyriopsis cumingii. The sequence goes on from CM068827.1 coordinate 109,546,992, forward strand.
AAGTTGTATCATTCTTTGTCAGTATCTCTTGATCTGTATAGTGTTGAGTGTGATCTACTGATGTCATCTGTTGGAAATGTTGTATCATTCTTTGTCAGTATCTCTTGATCTGTATAGTGTTGAGTGTGATCTACTGATGTCATCTGTTGGAAACGTTGTATCATTCTTTGTCAGTATCTCTTGATCTGTATAGTTTTGAGTGTGATCTACTGATGTCATCTGTTGGAAATGTTGTATCATTCTTTGTCAGTATCTCTTGATCTGCATAGTGTTGAGAGTGATCTGCTCATATCACATAACCACTGGGAAAGCTGTATCATTCTGGGTCATTATGTGATATCAGCAGATCTTTTAGAGTTGCAGAATGTTGAGTTAGTCCGATGTTACCTGTTAATTAAAATTTGCAATTTTTTTGTATGCAAATCTTTCTGGAGCAAACCTGCATACATGTTAGGCACTTACCGGTATTTGGTAACAGCCATATCTATTGCAAAATTAAAAATGGTCACAGGACAGAGGGTTGTGCTATTCTACATGGATTTACAAGTCACCAAACATAGGATTTGCTCTGGGAATTTAGTGTACATGTCACCAAAAGAACCCTTCAGTTGATGGTAGCTCCACAGAAGTGAGAAATACCAGTAAGTGTATAAAATATACACTGATGTGTGCAGACAAGATTGGCTACAGATTTTTGCAGGTTTAATGAATGGGTGATATTAGCCCCTAAATTACCAATCAATATCATCATGAGAGAGGGGCTGATTTATCAGCCCAAGTGTTGAGTGTGATATACTATATCAGATAGCCATTGGGAATCCAGTAATTGGAAATTCTTTTACAGCATGCAAAAGTTATTCATAGGCAAGGAGTTTGTAACATGTACAGATACTATCCCGTTTCTAGATACGCAGTATTTAAGATAATGTCATCAGTAGGTTTATGTTAAATTTATTCTTTGCTGGTGTTGGTAGTCTCAATATTCCTTCATTTTGGAGAATTTTATGAATGCATGTTTTTGATGTTAATGTTCATGGGAGAATTTATTGAGACTTCTGAAGCTGATGCAGGACTCCAGCAGTATGCAGTCTTCACATGATAACTGTGGCAGTTCAGTATGAATTTGCTTGTTGTCTTTTGTCCTTGGTACTGTGTAATCATTTGAAAAACATGCTTAATACTTATGTCCTGTAAATAAGTTTACTTGTCTCAGAATTGGGGCATATTGAGGTGAAATGATAAAATAGTTCAGTTGACATTATAAATTGGTTAATTTTTGACACTATAAAGGTAGTTAATTTGTCAAAATAAAGTAGTTCAGTTGACATGATAAGTAGTTCAGTTGACATGAATGAGTAGTTGAATTGAAATTAAAAAGTAGTTCAACTGACATCTTAAAGTAGTTCCAGTTCTCAGAATATGATAGTACAGAATCAGAAAATTCTAATAGAAGACATGGATGCCTATATGTTTAAAATGATTAGTTTGGGCTAGATATCATTTGTATGTATATATCAAAGCATGAACTGTCACACAACAGCAGTATGTTGAACTGTGCATCCATATTAACAACTTTCTGGACTGTATCTGTTACACTTTTATTCTCTGTAAACTTGTCAAAATGTGAATATACCTTTCATTTAACACGACTTTCCTACCAGCTTGGTCTAGATCATGGTAACATAATTTTCCTCAGTTGCTGTAAATCACCTGACTCCTGTCCAGATCATCGTCCAACACAGGGCCAGCTATGGTGGGAATGGACAGTCCTTTCCAGATCATCATCCAACACAGGGCCAGCTGTGGTGGGAATGGACAGTCCTACCTAGATCATCATCCAACACAGGGCCAGCTGTGGTGAGAATGGACAGTCATTCCCAGATCATCATCCAACACAGGGCCAGCTGTGGTGGGAATGAACAGTCCTTCCCAGATCATCATCCGACACAGGGCCAGCTGTGGTGGGAATGGACAGTCATTCCCAGATCATCATCCAACACAGGGCAGCTGTGGTGGGAATATACAGTCCTTCCCAGATCATTGTCCAACACAGGCCAGCTGTGGTGGGAATGGACAGTCATTCCCAGATCATCCAACGTGGGGCCAGCTGTGGTGGGAATGGACAGTCATTCCCAAATCATGATCCAGCATAGGGCCAGCTATGGTGGGAATGGACAGTCCTGTCCTATCCAGATCATCATCCAACACAGGCCAGCAATGGTGGGAATAGACAGTCCTTCCCAGATCAACATCCAATACAAGGCAAGCTATGGTGGGAATGGACTGTCCTACCCAGATCATCATCCAACACAGGGCAAGCTATGGTGGAAATGCACATTCGATCCCAGATCATCATCCAACACAGGGCCAGCTATGGTGGGAAGGGACAGTCTATCCCAGATCATCATCCAAAATAGGGCCAGCAGTGGTGGGAATGGACAGTCTTTCCCAGATCATCATCCAACACAGGGCCAGCTATGGTGGGAATGGACTGTCCTACCCAGATCATCATCCAACACAGGGCAAGCTATGGTGGGAATGGACAGTCCTGTCCTATCCAGATCATCATCCAAAATAGGGCCAGCAATGGTGGGAATAGACAGTCCTTCCCAGATCAACATCCAATACAAGGCAAGCTATGGTGGGAATGGACTGTCCTACCCAGATCATCATCCAACACAGGGCAAGTTATGGTGGGAATGCACATTCCATCCCAGATCATCATCCAACACAGGGCCAGCTATGGTGGGAATGGACAGTTCTACCCAGATCATCATCCGGCACAGGGCCAGCTGTGGTGGGAAAGGACAGTCCTACCCAGATCATCATCCAACACAAGGCCAGCTATGGTGGAAATGGACTGTCCTACCCAAATCATCATCCAACACTGGGTCAACTGTAGTGGGGGTAGACAGTCCAAGCCAAATCATGATTCAGCATAGGGCCAGCTGTGGAGGGAATTGACAGTCCTACCCAGATCATCCAACACAGGACCCACTATGGTGGGAATGGACAGTCTTAGCCAGATCATCATCCAACACAGGGCCAGCTGTAGTGGGGTAGACAGTATGTGCCAAATCATGATCCAACAGAGTGTCATCTGTGGTGGTGATCAACAGTCTGAGCCAGACCATAATCAAACTCAGGGTCAGCTGTTGTGGGTTTGGACAGTCCTATTACAGATCATTCCCACCACAACTGACCCTGTGTTGGATACACAGACAATTCTATTAAGATCATGATCCAACACAGGGTCAGCTGTGGTGGGGATGAACAGTCCAAGTTTGGTCATGATCCAACACAGGGTCAGTGGCGATGGACTATCCTATCCAGATCATAATGAAACACATGGCTAGCTGTGGTGGGCATGAACAGTCTGAGTCAGGTCATGATCCAACACAAGGCAAACTGGTGGGAATGGACATTCCTACCCAGATCATGCTCCAACATAGGGTCAGGTGTAGTGGGGATAGACAGTCTGAGCCAGATCATGATCCATTACAGGGCCAGGTATGGTGGGAATGGACAGTCCTATCCAGATCATGATCCAACATAGGGTCAGCTGTAGTGGGATAGACAGTCTGAGCCAGATCATGATCCAGTACAGGGCCAGCTGTGGTGGGAATGGACTATCTTATCCAGATCATGATCCATCTGTGGTGGAATGTTTTTGGGATGGACAGTCTGAGCCAGATCATGGTCCAGCACAATGTCAGCTGTATTGAAAATGGACAGTCCCATCCAGATCATGATCCAGTACATGGTCAGGTATGTTGGGGATGGACAGTCCTATGGTAATGATCAGTATAGTATGGTGTGGACTGATACGGTATGGTTGTAAATAATTAAGCTGCTGTGCATTTTGGGTTTTCTGATATAATGATGTGTTTGTGACAGTGTAGAGCATAATGAATATATCTTTGTTAACTGTATTTTGATTAGTGCGGCAATATCTTGCCAATACTTGGCTTTTAGCCGACCGTAGCTACTTGAAACAAAATTTAAATTTTACAGAACATCATCATTTAAAGTTTCATATTTATGTGCCTTGTGTAACACTTTTGAATACGTATTGTCTATAATTATTTTGATTAATTAGTTTATTTCTCTTTTACTTCATTACATTTATGATTAATAAGTTTTATATTTTTATTTGTCATTGTTGACTTAAGAACCAACTAAATGTTGAGGCAATTAAGTTGCAAGAATTGAAGATGTCAAAGTGTACATATATTGAATAATCATATTATTAGATATTAAAGGTTAAGGTAATATAAGAAAGTATGAGCCATGTTGGGCACATAGATAAGTAATTCAACCCTTTCATGTAACACTGTAATTAACTGTAGTTAAGAAATGTGAAGGAAAGTTGGATGTTTGCAAATACTTTAGTCATCAGTTTACTTGTTTTTTCAGGCTGTAGAAGATGTAAATAGAGGTCATATCAAGACAGATGAAAAGTTGTATGAACTGAAAGTCCTACAAGAAAGTGAGAAAAAGATGGAGGTTAGTTTGTTACACTTATAAAAATCACAACAGATCCGTCTTTAGTTAATTCTTCAGCCCAGGCCCAGTCAAGCATATAATTTTTTCTTGTATAGAAAACTCTCAGTAGGTTGTAGAAATTTGGATATTTGGATAATAATTCAGCTTTATCATATATTTTTGTACACAGATTTTGTAGTGGTTGTATTTGTATGTGACAACATTACAAATTTTAACCGTGTAAAAAATTTTTAGACAAAAATACCTAAAAGTAGCTACAATATGAAAAAGTTTGGGAAATTCATTGTTTGAATTTTTTGATAATTCTTTTGTAAGATTATGAATAATCTTAAAGTTTGCATCTGGCTATTGCCTGATTGGCTATATAATTACATTGCATTTTATGCCCAGCATATTGTCTGATTGGGTACACAACTAAATTTCATGTTGTACCCTGCCTGTTTTCTGATTGGATACATAATTAAATTTCATGACATATCCTGCATATTGTCTGATTGAGTACTTAAGTAGATTTTATGTTCTATCCTGGCTGATTTTAGATTAAGTACTTAATTAAATTTTGTGTGTTCTGGCTATTGTCTGGTTGGGTACATAACTAAATTTCATTTATTCTGGCTATTGTCAAATTGGGTACATAAACAAATTTCATATATTCTGGCTATTGTCACATTGAGTACACAATTAAATTTCATGTTGGATTCTGCACATTGTCTGACTGTACATAGTTACATTTTATGTTGTATCCTGGCTGTTGTTTGATTTTGTACACAATTAAATTTCATGCTGTATCCTGGTTTTTATTTGATTGGGTACATAATTAAATTTCTTGTTGTACCCTGGCTTATGTTTGATTGGGTACATAATTAAATTTCATGTTGTATCCTGCATATTTTCAGACTCTTCATAGTTAAATTTTAGGTTGTATCATGGATATTTGTCAGATTGGGTGCATAATTAAATTTCATGATGATCCTTGGCTATTGTCTGCTTGGGTACACAATTAAATTTCAATATGTATCCTGGCTATTTTTTTTATTGGGTACATATTTAGATCTTATATTGTATGCTGCCATACAATGCACATGATACTGTATATCATATCACCATACACTGAGACATGTTACCATACAGTACACATGATACAGTATATCATATCACCATACAATTAGACAATCCTTATCTGTATGACATCACTTTTTACCAGGGTTTATCAGTGACATGATCCTTATCTGTATGACATCACCTTTTACCAGGGTTTATCAGTGACATCACTTTTTACCAGGGTTTATCAGGCAACTGCTCATGTGGTAGACCATTGGATTCATGACACAATGGCCATGGGTTGAGTACCCACCCAGGTTCATAATAACAATCCTTTGAAATAAATAAAAACCAAAAGGCAAGGATAGGTATATAAGAGGCCTAGGTAAATCTTGAATGACCTACTACCTGCCATAAATCAGCATCCCTGGCTTTTAGTGCTAATCTTGAATGACCTACTACCTGCCATAAATCAGCATCCCTGGCTTTTAATGCTAATCTTGAATGACCTACTACCTGCCATAAATCAGCATCCCTGGCTTTTAATGCTAATCTTGAATGACCTACTACCTGCCATAAATCAGCATCCCTGGCTTTTAGTGCTAATCTTGAATGACCTACTACCTGCCATAAATCAGCATCCCTGGCTTTTAGTGCTAATCTTGAATGACCTACTACCTGCCATAAAGCAGCATCCCTGGCTTTTAATGCTAATCTTGAATGACCTACTACCTGCCATAAATCAGCATCCCTGGCTTTTAATGCTAATCTTGAATGACCTACTACCTGCCATAAATCAGCATCCCTGGCTTTTAATGCTAATCTTGAATGACCTACTACCTGCCATAAATCAGCATCCCTGGCTTTTAATGCTAATCATGAATGACCTACTACCTGCCATAAATCAGCATCCCTGGCTTTTAATGCTAATCTTGAATGACCTACTACCTGCCATAAATCAGCATCCCTGGCTTTTAATGCTAATCTTGAATGACCTACTACCTGCCATCAATCAGCATCCCTGGCTTTTAGTGCTAAATTTGCATCTAGCTAACAGAATTTCATCCCTCAGCATCCTTTTTTCTTTATGTATTTGTTACAACGAGTCTGTAATCTTCAACCTGAGCAGATTTCATGAATTTTGAATTACTCATTCAGGTATTGTTTTAAGGGCCATAATTAACAGGGCCATGTTAAAATATCTATATCTTTTAAGTTCAAATTTTCAAATATTTCACAAAGGATCATCCTTAATTTATTTTGACTAATTGATCATGTTTCAGTTATTAAAGGCAGTACGTCACCTGGATGGCTATGGATGTATTGTATTCCCTCACTGTCCATGTGATTCCCGTAAGGAGGGTCATGTGATAGCTATAGTCAGCTACAAATGCTTCACATTACAGGCATGTAGGACTGATGGTACAATAGAGGTAAGAACTACCTTAATTTGACATTTCAGGCATTTAGGACTGATGGTATAATAGAGGTAAGAACTACTTTAATTTGACATTACAGACAGGTAGGAGGAGAATTACTATAAATGTAGTTATAATGGTTACTTCAGTATAAAGTCACAGTAAATAGATGCATCAGCCCATTTGTACTTCAACGATGAAAGCTTAACAGATACAGGCATCAATTTTCCAGTGATGTTGCTTTCAGTAATTTTGTTCCCTTTGGCACCATTGTTAAGTTTATCCATCTACACTGTTGGTACAATTTAGTTCTATCTCAGACATAAAGTTTTGCATAAAACATAATGCATATATTTATTTTAAGGATTACTAATGATCTTAAAAATAGGTCACAATTACCACATTTAATGCTCCAGTGATCATGTTATGCTTTAGCATGTAGCTTCCTTTGTCTGTTGATCCTTGTATTGTCTTAAAATTTAATAAGTGCATGAGAACTTAAGGTATTTATCTCCATGAAAAGCATGTCACCATGGCTTGTTTATCAAGTCCTTATGGCTATGTTGATTTTATTTGTCACACATCAACTAATCGAACATGCCAGCAGTCTGCAGAAATTAAAGTTTCGAAATGAGAATATTAAGTGCCCATATTTCAACCATTTCTTTTGATAAATCAAAAGTGGATCTAAATAAAATGGATTAATTCATATAATTATGTGTGTGACATTTGTGCTTCGTTTTGGTCCCCAGTCTCAAGTGATAGAATTCCAGTGGAAAGACATCAAGGCTTATGATATAGATGATGAAGGAATGGCATTTGCCTTTGAATACGACCGGCCTGGGAAAAAGCCACGGATGGTGCAAGTACTTACACAATATGTAAGAGTTTTATATTTTTTAGTTCATATTTGTAGTTTGAGAAGAAAGCTTGTTTTTATTTGTGTTTCATAAGGAAATACTGTAGAAACAGTAATTGTGACCTCATGTAGTACCTTTCCAGTGCAAACCCTCTGAGACAGTGTATTCTGTTTTCTAAATTATAACACATATCCTGTTTTGTTTCTACCTCAGTACAGATTTAGATAATATTGTTAAATAGGTGGATGTGTTTCATCTTCAAATGTCATTTAGGTGGATATATTCACCTGACAAATGTTAAATAGGTGTACATGTTGACATGACAGATGTTGAAAAGATTGGGTTTTTCCAAATAGTTTTTATAGTTTTATATTCTATTATAAATAATATTCAGTTATAAATCTTCTACAGATATGTGTGTACAAGAGGTTATACTTGTATTTTAGAGACTAAAGTGGTGATAGCAAATTAATTTGATCTTCTGTTTCAGTATGTGTACCTTAAGGAATGTTTTGACAAAGTCTATCAGGAGTTGAATGCAGATGAGGAGGTAAGATAATGTATATGAAAATATTTGAAAAGCAGTTACCCCATGCTATATGCTCCGACTTCATTTGTCCTATGCTGTAACCATTAACTTCATTTATCCCATGCTATAACGAATGACTTCATTTATCCCATGCTATAACAAATGACTTCATTTATCCCATGCTATAACAAATGACTTCATTTATCCCATGCTATGACTAATGACTTCATTTATCCTATGCTATAACGAATGACTTCATTTATCACATGCTATAACAAATGACTTCATTTACCCCATGCTATAACCAATGACTTCATTTATCCCATGCTATAATGAATGACTTCATCTATCCCATGCTATAACCAATGACTTCATTTATCCTATGCTATAACAAATGATTTTATTTATCCTGAACTATATACTTTGACTTAATTGATCCTATTGTTTATTCTATGAGTTAAGTTTTCCCATGCTATAGGCTGCGACTTAATTTATCCCATGCTACTCTGTTGTCTGTCCATCTGTTTAAAATTTGTGTCTGCATAATAACTTGAGTTTTCCACCATCAATAGTTGTCAGTAGTGGACAGCTTGTATCTGAGGTAAGGAGTAACCAGTTTTCAGCAAAAGTTGAAGCAGAACTAAATCGCACGTTATTTAAATTTGTATGGGGTGGAAAAGTAGAGAGAATAAAACATGATATACTAGTTTCCCCAGAAAACGAGGGAGGACTAAATATGATACACATATTTTCATTCATTAGGTATATTAAGATAAGATGAGTTAAAAGATTGCTGGAAAAGGAAGATGGAACGTGGCGGAACTTAGTCAATACAACTATACTCAGAAATAAAAAGGATATTTGGAATTTAGGGAGAAGGAAATTAGAAGAATTTAGTAAGTTCATTAAAAACAGTTTTTGGAGAGATCTAATTTTGGCAGTATCTAAATGGAAAGAAGAACCGCAAAGTCCTAACGAGTATCTATCCATGAGTATTTTAAATTTTGTTCCCCCTAAAATGATTTATCAATACAAATCCTGGACAGAAGCTGGTTTTGAAATTCTGAACGATCTAGTAGATGATCACGGCAATTTAATACCTTTTGAGATAATAAAACAAAAAACTGGAAGCGATGATTTCTTGAAGTACTTCTCCTTAATATCCAGAATTCCTAAAGCTTGGAAAGATGCCATAAAAAACCACCTAGTACATAATAATTTTGATAAGCAGGAGGATAAAATAACGAACTTGCGAAAACAAGATTCAATCAAGCTTGTTTACAAAGATCTTTTACAGGAAATTAAAAGGCAACACACTGCGAAGCAAGAAACTTGGATGCAAGTATTTAATAAAAATATAAGTAGTGAGGAGTGGTCTGATATATATAGCAGGGCAAAATGCTGTACCAAGGATACCAAGTTGATCTCTTTTAACTTTAAATTAATCCATAGAATAATCGCTACTAATGATTTTCTTAAAAGAATTAACATATTAGATGACAACAAATGTACTTTCTGTAAGAGTGAAACTGAAAGTATTGAGCATCTCTTTTATGACTGCAGTATTACTTCACAGTTTCGGTACCGTTTTATTGAAGTTTTTGCACCTTTTTGCCCAAATATTGTACATCTGTCCAAAACAGAAACATTTTTAGGAAGTGAACAACTGGACAGTTTGGGTAATTTTCTGCTTATTTTGGCAAAATATGATTTTTATACTTGCAGATTCAATATGAAAAATCCTTCTATTTTTGCTTTTAAGCAGATAGTTGCAATGCATAAGAACATTGAAAAATACACTGCTAAGGTAAATAAAAAAGAGGACCAATTTCTTCAAAAATGGACCTCAACAATGAACATTTAACTTGTCTCTGACTTGATGGTAAACAGGAACAAAATATTGTAATATCACAAAGGCCATGTCACCTAGATTGTGTGCCATATGCATGTGTATATGCGTGTGTGAGTGTGTGTGTGTTTTCTTTTTTACTTTCTCTGTAGATTATATTTATTATCCCTAGATTATCTGATAACCAGAAATGTTTGATTGTAAGGTGACCCTGGGATGGTTCCCCGACCCATTGGTCAACCTATTACGGGGTTAAAAAAAAAAAAAAAAAAGGAGTAACCAGTTTTTCAGTGCCAAAATTCTGTGTCACTGGGACAGAATGGAGAAAAATGGTTTCTGCATAATAAGTCTTGTTCTTTGTTATCATATTTTGTGGATAGCTACCACTAAGAGAAAGGAAGAAGTCTTTTGACTTGATGAATAAGGTCAAGGTCAGTCTCTAAAAGAAGAAATAGTGTCTATTTTAAATAGTTCAACTTCTTTGCATGTAGTTGCCAAACTACTTGGACAGTTTGCACCTGGGATAAGGAAAAAAAAACCTAACATTTTCAAGGTCAAAAGCTCTGGAAAATAACTTCTCCACTGTCTATAGTTTCCAGATTTGGTGGATTGTTTCAATAGAAGAATGGAAGAAATATTTTGATTTTGGGGTCTTGAAAGGTCAAAGGTCATGATAATAAAAAAATTAAAAATGGCTTTTCATTCAATAACTTGAGTCTCCACCATCTACAATTTAAATGTTGCATATGGTTAGCACTTTGGGTAAGGAAGAAGCCTATTGATTTTGGGGTCAAAAGGTCAGAGTCATTGTGACTAAACGAAGTTTTACATGACAGATGTATACCAAACTGTATGGACAGGTTGCCTTTGAATTTTGGTCAGTAGGTCAGATATCCAAGTCACTATGACTTAAAGAAGAAAAAAAGATTCTGCACAAAATTTAAGTTCACAACCATTTACCTTTATCAGAGTTTGGGGATGACTTACACTTTGTATAAGAAAGAAGCCTAATGATTTTGTGGTCAGAAAGGTCAGCTGTCAAGGTCATTGTGACTGAAAGAAGAAATAACCTAGTTCTAGACCACAGACTTTGACCAAATTTTGTGTGTAGGACTTGCACTTTAGGTATGTAACAGGCAGATAGATTTTAGGGTCAAAAGATGAAGGATCATTGGTCAGGGTCATTGCAGTAAAACAGAGACCATCTGGATGCCAATTGTCCAGATTATTTACTCATACTTACTGCTCCCATATCCCGTGAATGGTCTTATATATTACAGTGTTCATTTATCTGTAAATAGTTTTCAAGATCATGATGGCAACACGAAATAGAGTAACAGAAATCAGAACAAACAAAATCGACTATAATCTTATGCATTTATAATTGCAAGGGTACATAAAATAACTAAAATATTTTGAAAAAATTAAAATAAAAGTAATTGAAGGAGAGGAGATTTTTACACCCCATTGTTGCCAAGTGAGTTCTTCTTTGCAGAAATCCAATGTTAATCAGTTAGAATTCAAGACTCGTAACTGTCTCAACAAAGTCATTCTGTATTCCGGGCCTGTTTAATTAACTGTTGATCAAAGATCAATGGCAGTTTAAAACATAATCACCTACTAGCACAGGTGTAAATAGACTCCATGTCGGCAGAGTTGACCTGGACCAGTGTCTTTTAACACTTGTTAAAAGTTCTACTTTTTTTTAGCAAAATTCAGACATCTCGACAACTGATAGTGTCATAGAAATTTCTCTGAGACTGACTTTACATTGAAATCATGACTATATAGAATGCTGAATCTAAAGTATACAAACTTTTTGTAAAGTTTACAAGTTTTAACTGTGAGGCTGTCCATATAGAATACTGAATCTAAAGTCTACAAAGCTTTAACTGTGTGGTTGTCAGGTTTTAACTGTGAGGCTGTCCATATAGAATACTGAATCTAAAGTCTACAAAGCTTTAACTGTGTGGCTGTCAATATAGAATACTGAATCTAAAGTCTACAAAGCTTTAACTGTGTGGCTGTCTATATAGAATACTGAATCTAAAGTCTACAAAGCTTTAACTGTGTGGCTGTCTATATAGAACACTGAATCTAAAGTCTACAAAGCTTTAACTGTGAGGCTATCTATATAGAATACGGAATCTAAAGTCTACAAAGCTTGAACTGTATGGCTGTCTATATAGAATATGGAATTTAAAGTCTACAAAGCTTTAACTGTGAGGCTGTCTATATAGAACACTGAATCTAAAGTCTACAAAGCTTTAACTGTGAGGTTTTCGATATAGAACGCTGAATCTAAAGTCTACAACTTTAATTGTGAGACTTTCTATGTAGAAAACTGAATCTGAAGTCTACAAACTCGAACATAGAGACTCTATGTACAGGGTTCCCATGCTATCGGGAAATCAGGAAAAATTGTGAGAAATGATAATTTTTTCCTGACCGTGAAAAGTCCTTGAATTTTGAAAATATTGATGAAAGTCAGAAAAAAAACAGTAATTTTCCGCCACCACTTTTTTTTTGTGTGCCAAAAACAGTTATGTAATTGAGTCATAACTGAACTGATCCTGCGTTACATTTATCGAGTTCTGACCAGAATGGATTGTTTAGGTGCTTGCCATAAACAATTATGTTGAGTTAATCCAAACACTCAGTGCATTAGATCTGTCTAGTAGATTTTTTTCCACAGATAGCTCGAATATTCGTATTTTTCCTTACATGGAAAGTATGAAAACCAGTCTAGCATCATAAGAGGCCAACATGGTGGTGGCAAAGCTTAGCCACTTACCAGATGGCTTTGTTAAATTGAGTCATACCTGCATGAAATCAATATGAAAATTATTTTCTCAGAAATTGAGAGTATTAAAATCGTTATGTCATTAATCTGCTGAGAGACAAAATAAAACTACGGTGTTCATGAAATTTGACCTCAGACTCGGATTTGCATTGCTAGTTGCACGAGTACACAAATCTCACAACCCACATTTTCGAATTTCGATCAATTAAAATGTCACTTACACTGAGTGGAGGCAGTACTTTAATAAATAAATACAAATTAAATATTTTTTTTATCAATTGAATTTGTATTCTAGTTCCATTTTTTAGTTCCTTTTAAGTGTAATCGTCATAAGTGCAATGTGTCCTCTTGTAACTAAACGTAAAATGCGTCAATCTACCGTAACAGCTATGTCCACGAGCATTTCTCTGAGAACCTAATTAAGTGCCAACCGTGTTTTGATAACTGACTTGCGGAAGTATTTGTTGTATTGTTGCACTGAATTAAAAGCTGACATCCTTTATATTGTCACGTTAATTATGTATTTTGAATGAAAAAAAGGAGGTGGAATAAAAGAAAAGTTAAAAGGGACAAAAATCTGACTAACTTAAAATCTAGCAGCCTCGGTCGTATGTCGGGTGAACTCGCTTCATTTGATCAATCGAACACTGTAATAAACGTTATTGTGTATGTAACAGAAACTACCTTAAATTAACCAACTCTTTTATAACTGATCAAAGATAACAAGGCAGCAAAGCAAAAAGAATACTTCGTAAAATAAAGAGCTTGATTTCACAGATATGGACCATTGTGGGAAGCGAGTTTCAGAGAATTCTTGAACTGGCATTTCGAGATATCCTCAGGGATGATAAGAAATTTCATTATTACTTCCAATGAAATCATGACATTTACACTGTACTAATTGAACAATCAAAAATTGAGTTTTGACATAGACGTGTCACGAAATAAATTTCATGTCTTTTGAAAAAAAAAAAGGAATCTTGTTTGATGGTGAATCAACAGTTAGTCTAGTTCCCAAATTGTGGACTACCGATTTGGCAAGATACTATTAAATACCACAACGGGAACCAGGCTCATCAAGAAAACAAAAAGCAGTGATGTAATACACAGATTTTTGGCGTACACGTGATGGTTGTTCAAACCAGTTGGAACAATCTTTCATATGTTGGATATTTTGAGGAAAAAAATGTTATTTAAACAGAATAACAAACAACTTGATTAGAAAAAGCGCATTATTAAAAATTATTATCGACGTGATTGTAAAATGAGGATTCAGTCATTAAACAGCCCAGTTCCCTAATCCCCCCCCTTTACGGTTTTCTCGATGTCAAAGCGATTTTTTTCAATTTTCGGAGGCCCCTTGGTAACTCACGCCTTGCTTATAGTGTGATCTATGTTTGTGGACCCCATTGTGCGCAAGTTACCGAGGGAGAGGTGTGTGTGTATATATATATATATATATATATATATATATATATATATATATATATATATATATATATATATATATAATTCTTTAGACTTAAAGGTTTGAAAGGAAACAAAACTAATTTATGTTTGTTATGTTGTTTCCACATAGCAACATAAAACATGGCAGCAAAGTAAAGTTAGAAATTTTATTCTGCACATTGCCTTCCATGCCAAAGTATATGAATATAGTCAAACTTGTTTCATTTGATACATTTTTTGGTTTTGTACATGATCATCATTTTTGACTTAGATGTTTTGGAGAGTCTTGAAAGAGAAACATCTTTAGATTTAGAAAATGCATATTTTCTAATCTAAAAGGTATTTTTTTTTAATTCCATTCAATAATGGTCATATATGAACCTTGAAAAATTAATTTCATCCTGGAAAAACCATGGAAATGACCTGGAAATTTATCTTTATAAAAGTGTGGGAACCATTTATGTAGAATGCTGAATCTAAAGTCTACAGACTTTAATTGTAAGGCATCTATTAAGTATTTTTGTTCTAAAGAACTGCAAGCATTTTGTCTCAGTCTTGTTATAAAGTATGCTGTTTGGAATTGTCAGCCATACAGAACATCTGTGCCGGGTTTTACAGCAAATACCTCAGAAAATACATTGATTGGACCAGCCTTGTGAGAAAAATGTACAAATTAGAAATTCTCTTTTCATAATAGAAACTGTACTTACTTTCTTTTCTATTTTCAGCAGGTTCGGTGAAAGATTGAGGACTGAATGAAAATGGCAAGAGACATATTGCAAAGTCGATCCCTATATGAAAGATCTTTATTTTACTATGTGTTTACTAGTCATTTGTTGACAGGAAAGATTGAATGGATAAACCATTATGATCATCATTGCTGCTACCACGACCACCATTGTGACTGTAATCATCATCATCATCATCATCATCATCATCAGTACCACAACATCTGTTGTCAATTTACTGTACAACTTGTGATTTTATGTTTATATACTTGAAATGGATTGATATGTGAGTTTGGATGACTGCGAATGAACTAGACTTTGTTATATATATATACACTGTGATGACTGTTATAATGAATAATTCCTAGATTGTGTATTAGATTTAGGACATCATGTCTGTCAACAGCAGCCTTCTCATAAGCATCTGGTTTTGCAGGCCTACATGGAAAGCAGAGGTCTGAGATATTTTACAATGAAATCACGATAATTTTAACAGTCATTGTTACAGTGTTGAAAATGAGATGTCTTATTTTGAAAAGTTGAGAGACTAAGGGTGATTTAGGTGTGAGCTGGCTGAAAATAAGGAATGCGCAGCTAAAAGTGACTATCTATTTGTATAAGATAAGCACATAAAAGATGTAAAATGATGATGGAATATAAATTAAATCCTAGAAAGAAACAAGTAGACATTTGGTTCTAATGTGAGGTCCTCAGGGCCAGTGCTTTCAGGAGTGTCCTAGTTAATGGATTCTGCTTCTTGGACATGCATGCTTATAATGTACTACATTTATGACATTCCCATGGGTCGGTGGTTCTTACCGGGGTTTCTCCGATTCTTACTCCACCAATTGTACCGGCTGCCATGTATAGCCTATCTTGCACTGAGAAATGGCATTAAACCTCAAAACAACAACAGCAACAGCATTTACTAAACTTTTGTTTCTTCAATAGCCAGCTGTATTGGAGGGTAAAATCAGACATTGTCATAGAAGCCATGTGTGTCTTGGATGTAAGATGGGTATGACATTTCTTTTGGAAATGCTGATGGAATCATTGTTGTTAAGTCTTAAGGGCCTGTGTTCAAACTGCTCAAGTCCTATATCTTTGACCTCACTTGTTGTCTTCAATATAAATTTTTGTTCATTATTATCCACTGCCAGAAGTTGATAACTAGATACATAGGAGCCCTGTCTTTCCTGCATAAATGGAAAATTTCACCCTTCTCTCATTTTAGTGTGCCTGGATAACTCATGAACCCACTTAAAACAGGCAAGCATGGGGTCACATATTTTTCTGACAGATAAGGCCAAAATAGGATTCTATTTGCTTTGCAATTTTTTTTAAAAATCACAATTGAAGTTGGTCAATGAAAGTTCAATATATTGCTTGCTTTGTTGTTCAGAACTGGCAGTCAGTGCAAGGACATTCAAAATCATTATAATGAAATGTGCAACTTTTAATTTTATCTTGGACGAAAATATTTTCCCAAGAAACAATGCAATATTTGATGAAATATAAAGAAATGAAATGTTGGTAAACACTAAATGAAATAAATGCCAGTTACAGAAGGCTTCATAAGTGTCATTCATGTTTTAATTGGGATTTAATGACATTGTAAATGTGATATGCCCTCATCTGTTCAAAATCAGTGCCTGTATTTCTGACAACTATTGTAAACTTAAGGATTCTTTGACACAAGTTAATTTACTCTAGCAGTTGTTTCCAGTAATTATTGTATATGAAAGGTACTTACAGTACAGTAACGTCCACATGTAGATCCTACAATGTAGACATTCCCAAGTTTATAACGTTGGCCAGTCACTGGATTGTTCTTAAAGCTTTGCAGTGGTCCATTTGAGTTCTAATGAAACTTTGATGTTTCTAATTCCTCTTTCTTTTTGTATGTTTCAAATGAATAAACTAAGTAAAAGGTGCAGAAATACAGGGGTGATGAAATTAAGCTTGCATTATGTCAGATGTAAGATGAATATATTGTGATTTTTGTAGTTTAGTATTGGGAATTTAATTCATAGTTATTATATACTTTTTTTCCATATAACTTATCAATTGTATAGCATTTCTGCACACAGCACTGCTTCATACTGAATGACATGTATAAAAATAATTTTTGTTTTCCATGTTGCTAGTTTAAATACCCCACTAGCATGTCGTTGATGATATTAGAATATTACATCATAATTGTTACTGTTAGTGACATGCTCTGGTTTCTATTATGAAAGGTAAGTTTATCTTTTTCTCCATGCATCATATAGGGAGATGAAATGGTTCATTTTATAATCACTCCATGATATAATAATGGAGTATATGATAAAAGGTTACTACATTTGGATTGGAAAATATGAATTAGTTTTATCTGCGGGATATTGCACTCCTAATGTTGTAAAGTATCGTTCAGAATGAAAGCTTGTTTATATTTATTGCAAGGCTGTAAGCATACCAGTAACCCAGTGCTGTCCAACCTTTTTGACACCATGGGCCACTGAGACATGTTTTTCTTGAAGCAGAGGGCCGCAGCAGAAAACTGAAAAGGAATGATTATAAAGCTGCTCGAGCTCGGGCAGGCCATTTCAAATCAGCCCGAGGGCTGCATGCGGGCCATGGGTTGGACAGCACTGAGTAACCTATGTTTATAGCAAGGCTGTGGTTGTTTTCATAATTCCGTTTTTTCATATCAAGTATATTGATACTTATCCCATAGCCTCTTTCACATTTTTTATTAAAGAAACATGGCTGAAAGAAAACTTGAAGTCATATGATTCTTATGTAGTCATGCAGACTTCCAAAACTCCAAATAGAAACAAAAGGAGTATGTTTTAATTGTACCCCATATCAAATCATATATAATTGTGTATGTTATAGCTGTCACACAGAGCTGATATAATTCAGATTTTAAAGGTTCTTGTTCTAAAGTGATACAGGTTGTGTATAATACATTATGCTATGTAGAAAATATTGCCACTGTTTGAATGCCTCAGCATTTACAATCCATGTGATACAAGTTGATGTTTGTATATAGTACTTTTTAATAGCCAGTACAGAAGTTGGTACTGCTTAAACAGTGCACTTTCTTGACAGGAAAATGGAACATATTTATTTATTCAGAAATAATTGAAAATAACATTGTTATGATTTTGCCTGTACATATTTTTCTTTTAAACAATGACAAATTATCAAAATCTACTGTAGTAATTGGGGACTTTCCACATGTTCTGGTATAGATGATGACTTATTGTGCCTACTCAGGCCAGCGTGCCAGCATATAAATGTGGTTTGTTGGCAAAGAATCACACTATGCCCATGCTAGTTTTAGTGATAAATGTCTTTATTTCCTTCCATATTTCTTTCTTTCCTTTTACAAATGTTCTAATCTTTAATGTCCAGTGCTGTATCCAAGGCGTTTGGATATTATTGGTTCTTATTACTGAAAATGTTCTGAATCAAGATGTCATTTCAAGAATAAAACTGAAATAATGTACAGTATCACATTTGAAGTTGATCATTGCCCTAATTATACTTGGTTATTGCCCCTTTAATTTTTGTACCTCAGAAAAAAGTCTAGTCTTTATTTTCATTATGTTTTGAGAAAAATGGCATGCACGTTGTCTGTAATTGGAATTCAAAATGTAACATGTAAGCTGTGCAACATATATTTTACCTGATTTTGGAATCTGAGTTTCAGGTGAACAAAATTTGCTATCTTATTGCCATATATTGCTTTCATGGTATAGTAACTGATGACACTTATTTATTCTTTTGGACTAGTTTTTTTTTGGGGGGGGGTCCCAAGTGACTAAATAATTGTTACAGATGAATCACACATCTCACCTCAGTCTGAGTGGGTTTGATAAATTGGCTTCACAAATATGGGGATATGAGAAAGCTTGCCAGTATCTTCCCACGAGTTGATTCCCAGGGTTTTCTGCCACCAAATATACTGACTGCCAGCTATTGACCATCATGTGCTGATAAATAGAATTAATCTCCACAAAACCAAACCAGATTAGACTTGTAGTTGTTGCTGTGATACAGTTCATTAATCAGTTTCCTAGTATATAAATATTTATTTTAATTAGTTTAATTTATTAAATTTTGAAAACATTTTTGCCTTTAATTAATTCTGGATTCATTTTTTTGCTGTCAGTGGATTTTCTATTTCAGCACTTAGTTTTAAAATTACATTGACTTTTGAGTCAAAAAAATATATAAGTTACACTATTTGTTTCAGTGTTTTCTTAAACTTTGTTCCATATATCTTGCTACTGTTCACCTCATGGCTACTGTCACTCAGCTATCACTTAACACAAATTCCAAATCCTGCTGACTAATCACTTAGCTAGGTGTACATGTTTACCTAATTCCTTATTACAAGTAGTCAGTCAGGGGTCCAGTGTACTACCTATGCAGCTTATTTTAAATGTCAGTAAATTCAAATTTTCTCATCTAATTTTCATGAAATTTTCATCATGTATTTAAAATAAATGCCCTTAGTCAAGAATATTGATGTCTGTCTGTCGTTACATGTTTATATGCAACCAAAGCATGTCTCTCAAACCATTTAAGGTATTTTACACCAAACTTGATACATGCCATGCAAGTTTGCAATGAGGTATCCATTCTGCCATAATTATTTTAGTGTTGCCATGGATATATAGGATAAGTAGAATAGAAACTGACACTTTTTTGACTGTAGTGAAGATTGGGAGTTATGGACTGTTTGGTACTTACAGTAAGAATTAAGCAACAAAATGGAGATATATCATCTCTAGATGACACTTTATCATAAGAAAAATGTTAAAGAGATGGCTATGGTAGTTATAGACATTCTTCATTTTTCTCTGTGGTTGATTATCCTGGAAATGATTGACAAAACCATATTATTATATTTTTCCATTGTTATCCCACTGGGCTTGGGAATGTAGAACAGGCCAGATATTATTAATAATATTACCATACTGTATAGTGTTTATAGAATTAGTAACAAAGTACGGAGTATAGCGTTTATAGAATTAGTAACATAATATAGAGTATAGTGTTTATAGAATTAGTAACAAAGTATAGAGCCACTGACCTGTTACGTAAATATTTTTTAATGTCAAGGGAAGCAACTCATATTTAGGTAAATTATTAAATCTCATAGTAATCTTCCATGGATATTCGAATACTTGAAAGTAGAAAATGCTTTCAAATGGAAATCGCTATAATTCCTCAAATAATGTTTCGAATGTTGATATAAATTCTCTTGTAAGATGAAAAAGAAAAGAACTTCAGTTTAGTAATAAAGATTATTTCAGCTATTCATTTTATGAGAATAAAAGGAACCATGAAGTGCAATATCTCACAAGTGTTTATTCTTCCCACTGATTTTATGTAAATTAGTATCCTGTCTACCTTTGAGGTCATCATTGTTTTCACCTCTTTGATTAGTCTTTATGTCTGTTTTTTTTATGCCTGTATTCTAATGCCTAAATGTCTTCAGCTCTATATAGCCAGGACTGTGCTGATGTACTTTTCAATTCTATACATAAAGTTACATCCTTAAAACATGGAGTACTTAGTACTCTATAGCCAAAATTGTCAAAATCTCCATTCTAAACACAATAGCATTAGCCAAATTTCCAGAATGTGTACATCTTTATTAGGGGGCCCTGAGTGGCCGAGTGGTCTAAAGCGCGTTCCATTACGGATCACTGCCATCTCATCTCTGTCTGTGCTGGTTCAAGTCTCGGATTCAGCCATTGTGGGTATGTGAGAAAGCTTGCCAGTAGCTTCTCATGGGTTGGTGGTTCTTTCCGGGGTTCTTCCTCCACCATTAATACTGGCCGCCATGTATAGCCTATTGTGTGCTGAAAAATGGCATTAAACCCCAGAAAAACAACAACATTTTTATTCAAATGTCATTCTTTTGAATGGGTTGCTTTTGAGATCTGCTGCAATGTATTGGTGAGACCTAGGTATAACTTCTCCATTAGTAATGGGATGGGCAGCAGTATTGATATTAAGATTTTGTGGTATATGGCCACCCCTTCTGCACCGGGAAAGTGGCCATATAAGACTGGTGGCTTTTCTAAAGGAGGACTATGAAGTGAAGTGTATGTATAAGAAAGCTATAAATAACTTCAGAGCATTTAATATCTTCATTTAATATAAATAACTTCAGAGCATTTAATATCTTCATTTAAAAGTAGCACTAATTATTACTGGGTTCTTCTCGTCTTAAGAACTAACTTATTTCAAGTTAATATACATTAGTAGCTCTTATGCATGAACTGCGAGTAGGGTATTGTTGACATGCGCATGGCAAAATCATTCAAAAACTTCATTTAAATCTTGGTACGTACATTGCCTGACATTTAAAATATATATCTTTCCATTTCCTAAATTTTCCCACTGCCTTAATATTCTCCTTATCTGTTATGTTGCTTTCTATTTGAGTCTTCCCAACATAAAATATTTTGGCAAGAGCTCTAGAACTCTCCCCATCATCATCAAGTCTAATAACATTTACTTTTTCTTCTAAAGTATTAATTCTCCATTTATGTGATGAACATGTTCAAATGTTATAACTATTTATTCTGTGTTGCTAATTGTTCAGTACTGTAACTTAATTATGCAGACAAAACTTTTGTAGAGTCCATGAAATGTCTTGTTTATAAAGGAATTGATACATGTACTGTCACATGACTTTGCGGTCTTTGTCTGGTACCCTGTTTTGTTCTAGGTCTTGTTGTAATCATGAAAGAAAAAAAAAATCAGCAGCCCAAAAGTCTATCACATCATTGTTGACCCCATTTCCTGTAAACAGCAGTGTTAGTGATACAATATTAACCGTAGTGATATATGTACTTTAGCCAACACTTCTTTCCATAACAAAAACCTGACATTAGGAAAAAGACATCAGTATACATAATCGGATTACATACCATATGAATTAAATAAAACGTGGCCACTTGTGAGGGGTAAATTAAAATTTTTGCACAAATATGCTGGGTGCTGGTTGTGTTAGAGGGGTGGCCTTTATTGAAGGGTACTTTTGAACACAAACTCATCAGTGCCAAGTGATTCTGGCTGTAATAACCAGGTAGCCGCTGGTCAGGAGGGTCATTCATGATGGGGACCACTGTTTAGTTATTTTAAGAGCAACAGTGTTGATGTTAAAATTTTGTAGTATAGTTATATTTATGCTTTTGTTTTTAAGTTGCCTTCACCAGGAGTACATCATAACTGCAGGTCAAATGTTCTATATAACCCTGATATACTATTAATAGATAAATATGGTTTTCACATAATTCACAGATTCCAAAGTTTAACAGATTCAAAAGCTTTACAAAAGCAGATTATTTATCAAAGGGGTGGATTTGACATTTTCCATGTTTTCAGTCATGTCGCTACAATGTCTGCAGTGTGACAGTTTATAGTGATGTCTAGCACTGGGGCATCATGCCACAGACATGTAGAATGATGTCCCACCCAGTCACATTATCCTGACACCAGGCCGACCAGTCCTAACACTAACCACTTAATGCTGAGCATGAGGCAAGGCAGCTGCTAGTACCATTTTTCTAATTCTTTGGTTTGACTTAGCGGGGATTTGAATCCGCGACCTCCCACATCTGTGGTGGACACTCGAGCTACTATGCCACTGGAGCAGTCATTTTCCATGTTATACAGTGTGTTACCTAATAAGTGGAGAGCATTACTGTATGAACCCATTTCAATATGTGATGACAGATCTGGCTCTATGCATCTGTTTGGCAGATCAAAGGCACACTGTATGAACCCATTTCAATATGTGATGACAGATCTGGCTCTATGCATCTGTTTGGCAGATCAAAGGCACACTGTATGAACCCATTTCAATATGTGATGACAGATCTGGCTCTATGCATCTGTTTGGCAGATCAAAGGCACACTGTATGAACCCATTTCAATATGTGATGACAGATCTGGCTCTATGCATCTGTTTGGCAGATCAAAGGCACACTGTATGAACCCATTTCCATATGTGATGACAGATCTGGCTCTATGCATCTGTTTGGCAGATCAGGATTTATATTGTTTGCATTTGAACTCTGCTTACAAGTGAGTATATATGGTAATCAAATGAGTGGAAGAAAAACAAACAAGAATATAAGAAATTGAAACATTATTTCAAGAACAAATTACCATTATCATTATCAACTACTGTCTCATTTTCCGATGTCTGCAGTTTGTACCATTTTCAAGCTCAGAATTTTCATCCAGAATTGTTTATTAAATAATATTAATTATATGATCAAAATTGTGCATTAAATAATATTAATTATACGATCAAAATTTTTGTATTAAATAATATTCATTATATGAGATAACTACACTGTGTATTAAATGGTATTAATTGTACGAGAAGAACATGGAAATTGATGCAATTTTTTTTTCTTCACATATTTAGTCACTCCAATGGAAAATTAGTCATCTTCACTTGTTATCAAGATTTATTACCTAGTACCTGCTTACCTAAATTGTTTCATTAAGAATAGTACCTACCTATCTACCTAAATTGTTTGAATGAAAGTTGATGTGCAGTTTATCTGCTGTAAGTTATTTTCTGTGCATGGTAAAAGCATAATTCATTGAAATATTGACTCACAAACTTAATCATTTAATTCAGATAAATGAATGGCTTTTATAATATTATCTTTTATTTTGCATTTTAATTTTAATTTTCATTCTTGCAATAATATTATTTTTCCACTTTTTTAAGTATGAATATGTTGATAAATAAGAAAACCTTCAACAATAAGTTCTATAAAGTATTTGTTATAATTTTTTCTGCTAATTCTTCAGTCACAACTGTACATTGTCTTAAATGTAGACTCATTTGTTCTCATATATATTTGTTCTCTTATATATATATATATATATATATATATATATATATATATATATATATATAAATAATGAAGAAAACATGTTTTATCTTCTAACTTAATGGTCTTTCATACAGTTGAGAAAATTTTATGCTGGACTGATTGCCTGTCTCAGTAGAACCACCATTATAAGCAGCCAGGTTGTATCTCTTTAAATTAATAGACTGATAATAGCAGCTAGACTGTATATCTTATCATTTCTGGACTGTTTGCCCACCTCAGTGCAACCATTATATCATTTAAAAGCAACCAGACCGCATCTCATACCATAACTGGACAGATTGTGCATGTTGTTGAAACTATCAAGTCAAGAGGAACCAGATTGTATCTCTTACCATTACTGGACATAATGCAAATCTCATAGTAACAATTAGTCAAGAGTATCCAGATTGTATCTCTTACCATTACTGGACTTATTGCAGATCTCATTGTAACCATTAGTCAAGAGCAACCAGACTGCATCTCTTACCATTACTGGACTGGTTTTCCAGCTAATTGGAACCATTGGTCAAGAGCAACCAAATTGCATCTTGATTGCCCAGCAAGTTGGAACCACAAGTCAAGAACAAACAGATTGCATCTCAATCACCCAGCTCACTGGAACCATTGGTCAAGAGCAACCAGGTTGTATCTCGATTATCAAGCTAATTGGAACCATTGGTCAAGAGCAAACAGATTGCATCTCTTACCATTCTAGTTTGTATTAATACCATTACAATAATGATGCATTCATGGCCAACAAGTTGTACTCCTGATTAATTCATACCTGGTCTCTCAATGGTAAAATTTCATATTGTGTTCAAACATTGCTCAGGTTAGGCATTGTTTCTGCAATATTATTTTACTTGTGTATTTATTAATTCCATTATAACACAGTAAATATACAGTCAGATCCACTGTCGTAAATTTATACTTTGTTAATCTTCACAGTGCAACTGCTGTTGAAATAATCTCCCTTGTATAGCAGCCACTTTCCAAAAATTGATTCCACATGTCCGGTTTGTAATGATATTGGTCGAACATGTAAATGCAGCAAGTCCAAGATGAGTGTGAAAAAACTTGGCTATACTTTCAGGCTTCAACACTGTGTTCCTTGAATGAATGCTTTTGAACAATTATTTGATCTTTTCATAGCAAAATTAGTTGCAGATGTCAGTAGTAATCAATTACAGTTTAGTAATGAACCATTTGTTGGGGAGAAAAAAAAACTGTAATACACATTATTTTGCCAAGATTATTACATTCTTATTTGTTTACCTTAGACAGGTAACCTTGGAGATTATTGTTTTGTTATGTATTTGTATGAATAAGTGTGTGAATAATCATATTGGTTGAATGCTGAAATATACTCAGATTGTATCATGTCATATACTAAGCTGAACATGTTTAAACGATATTTTTTTCTTGTTTGAATAATGTTGTCATAAAGTTACCTGCTGCTGTTATCATTTCTGAGTGACATGTTGTCCAGAATTTGCATGTACTGTACTTGGTTGTATGTACTGTATATGCAGGCTTATTATTAGGGTCAAACTGCAAATCACACTGACCCAGATCTGCCACCACATAATGAGCCAGCAGATCTGCGTCTGTGCAGTTTGTAGTTGGCTCCAACATATAAGTGAGTATATATGATATGTATGCATAAAGAGGGCAGGTAAACTATGTTGTATGTGACTTGTAATTGTTTACATTTCAACAATTATAAACAACATGTTAACATGAAATAGATCTTTTAAATTTCACATGGAGCTCTGTTGTATATATTCATCTGAAGCTGTCTTGAATGTTTACCATGTGGAGCTCATTAGTGCAAGTTCATCTGAAGCTGTCTGTTTTCCATGTGGAGTTCTCTTGTGCAAGGTCATTTGAAGCTGTCCTGCATGTTTTCCTTGTGATGCTATCTTGATTACACTGAATCAAATTGATTTTCTCATGAAATGGTCATAACATATAAATCTGGTAATATTATTTTGGTTTCCCCTTTATTAATTTACTTATTTACAAAAACACATTATCACTGCAATGGTATACAGCTAAGCACTAGTTAAAATTCAGGTAAAGGACATGCAAGTTTCAGTGAACAATTCATAACTATCCTTGTGTAATGTAGTGCTGCTAGGGATGTCTTTATGTTTGAATGGGAACTGGAGAGATGTTGATTGCTTTCAGGCTGTTAACTTATTCAAGACTGTTGCATTTGACTGTCCAGTAACAGTTTTGTGTATAAAAAAGTGATTATTAAATGTATCAGAGTATCAGCATGAGGACTTTCTGTCATGCGCTGTTTCTTTTTCTCTGCCACCTATCTAAATAAAGGTTTGAAAAATGAGCATGTCATTTGTACAATTTTTGTTATAACAGAGCTGGCCAGGAGGAATTTGCACACACGGGCTTAAGAATTTAAGCACCGATATAGCAAGTGAAAGGCATCATTCAAGTCCCAGCCTGGCCATGAAGTATTTTGCCAGTTATATTTCATGCTTCTGACTGGGTTCCTGTGCATGGCTGCAACCTACATAGGAAGGGTGACTTTATATTGAGGAGTGAGGAAGAATCTTGGGCATGACTCGTAAAGGCAGAAAACATATATGTAGCTGAGCTTGTTTGAGTGTAGACTGATAGCTTTTGTCATAGAGTGCCTATCACATTTTAGATGGTTTCAGTTTCAAATCCTGGACTCGCCACACTTTTACATTGCAAATGTTTACAGATTTCAAATTAGCAATATAATATGATAACCATAATCCAGTGCCTTCTCTGTCGTCTGTGCAGGAGGCAAAATGTGATGTAAAAGTTTATAAATGACTTTAAACTAGACTTTAAAAGAAAGGTGGACTATCTAGCTATCAAACGACCATGTACACCATCCATTCAGTGGAAGGCAGTCTTTAAACAGGGACAGGTGGAAGTGGTTAACTATGTAGGTTGTAGTGGTTGAAAATATATGTTGTGGTGATGTTGAAAGATGAGGAGTAATGCTATTAATACTTCTTTCAATAATAACATAGTCACAACCACAACATCATAACAGCTAAATTGTCATCACAACCTCTATATAACAAGCACAGCCAAATCATAATTCACCACAACCTCAACATAAGCATCACATCACAGCATAACAATCGCAGCCAAATCATAATCACCACAACCTCAACATAAGCATCACATCACAACATATCACAGCTAAATCATTATCTAATCATCAACATAATCATTACAATCACAACATAACAATTCAGCCAACTGATACTCATTACAACCACAACATACTCATCACAACCTCAACATAAAAAATCTGATCAATGCCAAATCATATCACAACCACAACCCAGTGATCAAAGCCAAATTGTAATCATTCCAAGTGTTTGTTGATTACAAAAAAAATGCTTGGAAATCCCACAGAATATTTATAGCAAAAATACATATCATAGACACACTCCAAGTCCTAAAGCTTTGTGGCTGGGAGCAGGCCTCCCTCCCCACTCTTCCATAAACTGCTGACAGAAAATACAAGTTGCACATATATGCAAAAACCCTATGAGGTAGACGAGCAAAATTTGGTATGTATGTTTGCATGCAAATGTACATAAACCATTAGATTTTCATGTCATTGTAGCAAAATTCAAGGGTTATGAACATTTGTGACCCAGAAGATTTTTTTATATCTACAATAAGTGTTCCCTCACATTTTGGACTCGAACTGGGGCCTATGTATTTCGTGAAGACAAATCAAGCATTCTTGATGCTTATTCTCCATCTTTAAGCAACCCCCATTACTTAATTTAAATAACATAAAGATGAGTTTACACAACTCTGGAAAGGAAAACCTATTACTGCCACACAAAGCGATAGCTTCAATAATATAGGAAATATTTATTGATACAAAACACAGTATATAACCTTGTATCAGCACATAACAAATGCATTTCAAGAATAATAACAATGCAAATTATTCATATTGCATAGCTACATCATTTCCAATGTTGTTAACGCTAAAGAAAAACTTCCATCCCTTGTCAATTTTAAAATTTATTTAAATTTTGTGGAACATTTGGTTAACCGGCTTTGTTTCTAGTCTTGGCTCAAAATGTGAACAGAATTATTATCCTTTATGAAAAGACACTAGACTGTATCAAATGGTATGTGACAAGAGTAATGAGACGATATTAGACTATTAGGGTTCCATCCTGCAGTTTTGTACTTTGCACTGAGTTTGCTATGATTTAAAAAAAAGAATTTCCTAGGTTTTCTTTACAGGGTTTCCTGGTTATTTAAAAAAGACTATGTATATTATATGCGTTGTTAAAATAAAGTTTAATTCCCTTTATTTTGTTGTTTTATTAATAGGTGTAATTTGTGTTATAGGAGTAAATAGCTTGAGTTTACTTCGGATATGTACCTTTCAAAAGAATGTTACCTCTGCTTAGTCTTTTTCACTTCCAGGACTCAAGAGGAAATTTTGAAGAAAAAAACTAACAGAATTTTTTTGTGTTATAATTAAGTTATGCACTTTTTGAATTTAGTACTGTCTACTCTAGCAAAATTAATTTTCTTTATTTTAATAACTGCTTAAGTTAGTGCACTTTAGACTAGTTCAATTTCAGTTCTTGAACTTACGGGAGCAGTCATTTTGATCAGCTGTCTGCTTAAGGCAGTGCATTATCTTCCATATAGCACATGTAAAGAAACTTAATTCACAGTACATGAAAGAAAGACATGTATGCCAACATACTCTCTAATATGCTGCCTGTAAATGTACACAACATTACATTGTACCTGTCCTGCTTTAAGTACATAATAACTGATGAGAGGAACCTAAATGGAGTGTGATGAGTGATTACTCTTAATGATAAGATACATAATTATCAAATGGAGTGTGATGAATGATTAGTCTTAACGAGAAGATACAGGACTTGATTCTGACAACAGTAATTACTCTTGATAAGAATATAGTTGACTGTATGTAATGGGATGTGACTAGTGATTACTTTTAATGTGAAGATAGTTGACTGAATGTAATGGAATGTGACTAGTGATTACTCTTAATGTGAAGATAGTTGACTGAATGTAATGGGATGTGACTAGTGATTACTCTTAATATGAATATAGTTGGCTGAATGTAAAGGGATGTGACTAGTGATTACTCTTAATATGAATATAGTTGGCTGAATGTAATGAAATGCGACTAGTGGTTACTCTTAATGAGAATATAGTTGACTGAATGTAATGGGATGTGACTGGTGATTACTCTTAATATGAACATAGTTGACTGAATGTAATGGGATGTGACTAGTGATTATTCTTAATGAAAATATAGTTGACTGAATGCAATGAACTGTGACTAGTGATTACTCTTAATATGAATATAGCTGGCTGAATGTAAAGGGATGTGACTAGTGATCACTCTTAATGTGTAGATAGTTGACTGAATGTAATGGGATGTGAGTAGTGATTCTCTTAATACGAATATAGTTGGCTGAATGTAATGGGATGTGACTAGTGATTACTCTTAATATGAAGATAGTTGACTGAATGTAATGGAATGTAAATAGTGATTAATCTTAATATGAAGACAGTTGACTGAATGTAATGGAATGTGATGAGTGATTACTCTTAATAATGAAGACAGTTGATGGAATGTAATGAAATGTGACAAGTGATTACTCTTAAAATGAAGACAGTTGACTGAATGTTGTTGTTGTTGGGTTTAACGCCATTTTTCAGCAGACGATAGACTATGGCGGCCAGTATTAATGGTGGAGGAAGAACCCGGGAAAACCCCAGAAAGAACCACCGACCCACGAGAAGCTACTGGCAAGCTTTCTCACATACCCACATTGGCTGAATCTTAGACTTGAACCCACGCAGTTGACTGAATGTAATGGAATGTGACTAGAGATTACTCTTAACATGAAGATAGTTGACGGAATGTAATGGGATGTGACTAGTGATTACTCATAATATGAATACAGTTGACAGAATGTAATGGAATGTGACTAGTGATTACTCTTAATGAAAATATAGTTGACAGAATGTAATAGAATGTGACTAGTGATTACTCTTAATATGAATATAGTTGACTGAATGTAATGGAATGTGACTAGCGATTACTCTTAATGAAAATATAGTTGACTGAATTTAATGGAATGTGACTAGTGATTATTCTTAATGAGAATATAGTTGGCTGAATGTAATGGGATGTGACTAGTGATTACTCTTAATATGAAGACAGTTGACTGAATGTAATGGAATGTAACTAGTGATTACTCTTTAATATGAAGATAGTTGACTAATGAAATGTGACTAGTGATTACTCTTAATGAAAATATAGTTGATTGAATGTAATAGAATGTGACTAGTGATTACTCTTAATATGAAGATAGTTGACTGAATGTAATGGGATATGACTAGTGATTACTCTTAATATGAAGACAGTTGACAATGTAATGGATTGTGACTAGTGATTACTCTTAATATGAACATAGTTGACTGAATGTAATGAACTGTGACTAGTGATTACTCTTAATATGATGATACTTGACTGTATCAAGTGGAATATACAATATGCATATCTGAAAATAAGCAGTATATAACACTAAATAACCATTGTAGGCTTGGGAAAGTGAAATGGCCCAATGCACCCTAGATACAACTAATGGAGGTAGGAGTGATACTGGCTCAGTGGTTATCTTGCCAGAATTGTCATAGGGTCCTGGTTCACTTCTTTTTTACTAAGGAACCTTGTTCCATATGCCTCATCACTGAACAACCTGGATGTGTTGATGCTCTATAAAACACACCTAAAACAATTATATTATGACTACTGCCATCGTGGAGGTCCTATTAATAGTCAGTGGGGAAGACACTTTAAAGGTTACAAAAAATATATTAGGACAAAAGCTCCCAATGGTAAAACTAAACCTAAATTGTGAAGAACATCAAACAAAATGATGAATGAATATTAATAAGTTATGATCTTTTTACCCTCAAGACAGACTTTTCATCAGAAACAATCTATTTACTATCAAAAGAGATCGTCATTGGAATCTTTATCAGCATGACATCCCAAGGTAAAATTAATTAAGATTATGTTGTTGTTGTTGTTGTACTAGGGTTCAACGCCATTTTTCAGCTCAAAATAGGCTCTACTTGGCGGCCAGTATAACTGGTGGAGGAAGAACCCAGGGAAGAACCACCGACCCACGAGAAGCTACTGGCAGGCTTTCCCATGTACCCATGCAAGCTGAGCCATGGACTCGAACCCACGCAGACAGAGATGAGATGGCAGTGATCCGGAATGGTGAGCGCTTTAGACCACTCAGCGCCCCATTAAGATTATCTTAACAACTGACTATATTATACATTTACCCTCAAAACATTGTTTTCAGGAATATTATATCACCATCACATAACTAGGCAAAATGAAGTAAGATTATGTTAACAAATTATAATGTTGTCTATTTACCATCAAAACAGGTTATCATTACAAACTTAATCAGCATCACATCGGAAGGTAAAATTAATTAAGATTATGTTTTAAATGGCTATATTATCTATTTTTAATAAAAACAAATTGTTATTATAAACATTACTAATTATCACATATCAAGGAAAACTTAAACAACAAAAATTCAGATTTATTTAAAGGATGTTCTATAATATATGCATCTATATATACTTGTTTTGAAATTATTTACCAGTGAGAATGAAAGAAAGAAGAAAGACAACTAATGGGGTCATTATAAACTTATCAAGGCATGACAGACAGAAAATACACATTTTGCTGGCTTGAATTTTAATAAAATATATTCTGCAAACAAGGTTTTATCCTTATTGGTTTTAACAAACGAAGGGGACATGCCCATAACATAAGTAAATAAGAACTGGTTTAATGAATCATTTGGAACATTCTGCATATTAAATCTGAAAAATGGCCCAAAATAGGTCTTTGTTAACCAACCTTATACAAAATATACATTAAAATGGGCAACACCGACTATAATATTATACAACAGGGCAAATTTTGAAAATAATATCAACAAAAACAGATCATGTTACTTATGCACAAGTTGATGTATGATGCATTTATTAGTATAACGTTGTTAACTTGGTCTTCAATTAAATGTAGCAGACATAATTCCCCCAAAAGACAATGATATCTACATTAATCTTTTAACTTGTTCGATGATAAATCACTGGAATAAACCGTCAAAAAAAAAACGTAACATGTAAATACATTTCTAGGCCTCATAAATGTTTTGTTTATAAAAAAATTTTTCTTCTTCAAAATTCATTAAGCAATAAAATTAGCTTTTTTTCATCCTAATGAGAGATGGACACATTTTGACTAATGATAATTACTGCATACATGCCTATAAGACCAACTGCATAGAACATAAACCTTGATCTGCCATTGCCAAATGCACCAGCAGATCAGGGGTCTATGTTCTTTGTATTAATGACTGTTCCAACAAATTGCATAGACCCAGATCTGTGGACACATCATGCAATGACAGCTCTTGATCTGTACAGTTTATAGTTGAATTTGACTTACAAAGGTATATATGCTAGCTATGCTGAATCAAAACACTGCCATTTGACTGACCAACATGAGTTAAGTGTAAAATGAAACACATGAGGAAATTTAATGAAACCATAACCATTTATACATCCACAAATATAAAAGCACAATTAAGAAGTACCTTAGTGATAACTTCTTGGTCAATTCTCTCACTTAGAATTAAACTTAGTATGGTTTATGGCTTTTGTGGGTTTAACACCATTATCAGTGCATGATAGGCTATACAATGCGGCCAGTATATCCGGTGGAGGTAGAACCAGGAAACTAAGGAAGAACCACCAACCCACATTAACTTACTGGCAAGTTTTCCCACTTACCCACACTGGCCAAGCCAGCGAGTCAAACCTACATGGACAGAGTTGAGGTGGCAGTGATCGATAAGGGTGAGTGCCTTGGACCATTCAGCTACCCTAGATCCCAAAATGAAAGGTAATATATCCTCAATGGACTGCTCTGTCAAAGCAATCATGGAATATATCAAGCTTGATAGTTTAAATATAACATCAAATCAAAGCATTTGGACCACTCTGAAATCTTGTCTGAAATTGTGTGAAAGAGTAGGAATAAAGGAGGGCAACTTATTTTTTAAAATGTAAGAAAGAGTAAGGGACAATATCGATACTTTATAATGAAAAATAGTAAGAAAGTATAAAACTTACTGAAAAAAACTTTACTTGATTAACATTCATATACTTTGAGCAAAAAATCTGCTTACTCGCAGGCACAATGTGCCTTTAGTCCAGGTTTCTTCTATCTTCATAAACACTGAGCTCACATCACTGAGACCACATCTAAATTTGCTTTGCTAAGGCCATTCATGCAGTGTGTAATCAATTTTCAACATAAAATTTATAAAGTTGGGATATCATTTTTTTTTTAAAGTAGACAAAAAATAGAGCTCAGACAAAAACGTAAGAAAATCCAATGCCACTGGAAAGACAGCCAATTGGCAATTTTCAAGCAAAAATATTACAATAATGGCTTAGTCATTATGAAATGCAACATAAAATACATAACATTTTTAAAACAATACTCGCAGCTGGTGAATTGATCAATCTTTACTAATCCATCATGAGAAATCTTGGACATATTTACACATGACATTATAATATACACATTGATACATTAACTGTAAGATGGCCTTTGTTATCTAGTCCGAATCTTCATCTTCATCCCCATAGTCACCTGATTCAGTCCTGGGAGCCACTGAAATCAGAAAATATAATCCGCTCGAGAACTGTACAGCATCAACACGAATTAATCTTTCAATTTACAGTAACATACATGAAGACAAAGATGGGCACATGCATGCAAACAAATATGTAATTATAAACACAGTATCAAATTCAATGGATAATGTAACAGTGAAGTTCGCCTGTCCAATATCTTTATAAACAAGTTGGTTTATCATTATATATACCTCTCACTTAAGTTATTAGGTCAGTCTTGAATCTGGCAAAGTTTTTTTTTGTTGTTTTATTTGTTTTGTTTTTTGTGTTTTAATTTCATGGTGGGTTTAAAAAAAATAATATTATGCTTTTTATGTTATAGGTGTTGTCTAATGTTGTAAAGCACTTAGAGCTTCTAAAGATTAGGCGCTATACAAAGTCCTCATTATTATTATTATTTATGTTTTACTGTACTGGCAAATACTTCATACAGCAATATCAATAATATAAAACACAGCCAAAAATAAATTGAAAGAGGCAAGTACACAAAGCTCACAAAGGTTGAAAGCCAGGGTAGCACCAAAATAAATCTGAGGTGGCAAGCACTGTATACATATTAAGAAAATTTCAAAAATTTTGTACCAGGGACATACATTGCTATTCATATATATTAGAAACATAAAATGAAAATAATAACTGCTTAATACTTGCATTTTATGTGTTATGCTATTATTTTACTGACTGATACACACAGAACAATTAATAATCCACTTACTTGGCTACACATAATTGTGTATACATATTCAATATGGTAAAGAGAGTAACAACATAACAATATAAATTCCAAAACTGGTTTCATATCTCAAATTTCATTATCTTTTAATATGTTAAAATATCAATGTAACTTTAACAGTAAGTACTTATGTATGTATATGGAATGTTGTTGTTGTAGTTGTAGGGTTTAACGCCATTTTTCAGCACAAGATAGGCCATATATGGCGGCCAGTATAACTGGTGGAGGAAGAACCCTGGAAAACCCAGGAAAGAACCACCGACCCACGAGAAGCTACTGGCAGGCTTTCCCACGTACCCACGCTAGCCGAGCCTTGGACTCGAACATACGCAGACAGAGGTGAGATGGCAGTGATCCGGAACGGTGAGCGCTTTAGACCACTCGGCCACTCGGGGCCCCCGTATATGGAATGGAAAAACTTTTGTGGAATGGAAAGGCTTATGTGGAATGGAAAGGCTTATATAGAATGGAATGGCTTATGTGGAATGGAATGGCTTATATGGAATGGAATGGCTTATATGGAATGGAAAAACTCAAGAGCTCAGATTGCTCATGAATTTCATAAAGTCAAGAAACAAACCCCAAAACCAACAGATATTAGGTCCCCATAATGTGTGTCATTTGTTAGGTGTTTGACAATACATCAGCACATAAAAGGTTATACAGTACTAATGGAATGGGAGTATAATTGTTTACTTGAGACGCTCCAATGCAGCTCACCCAGACTGATCTGGACAGGACTTGATTCTGTGACTTTTGGGTTGTCAGCCTAACACCTTAACCACTGTGACTCCCATGACAAGATGTACAATTTCAGAATAATTTTCCTAAAATCAGATCTCAACAAAATTGTATTCCCTGACATAAAACCTAAGACCCAGTACATGTAATACTTGACAGAATTGCTGTATATGGCAAAACATAGTCAGCTAGTTCATTCATCCTTCTTTAATATTAAAACTTGGGGATAAAATGAATAGCGTAATATCAAGCCACCAACCTGCTTGTCTTAATAAAGCTGCTGTTTCTGGATCTTTGGCCAGTTCATAAGGAAGCTTGTTGTCATTATTCTTCAGATCTGCCCTAGCACCTGGGAATAGAAAAGTTACAATCACAATATTATCGGTCTCAACTGGCTCTGCCCTAGCACCTGGGAATAGAAAAGTTACAATCACAATATTATCGGTCTCAATTGGCTCTGCCCTAGCACATGGGAATATATCAGATATAATCACAAATTTATGTCCTATTATTGATCCAATTTCCACCACACCTGAGACAATATAACAATTGCAATATGTATATACATGCAATTTATTTTGTTAGAATGAATAACTTGTTCATTTTACTATTTTATTTGCCAGTTTGTCAGGATAAAAGCTCATTTTTATTCTTCAACAAACTATAATATAACATAGTTTTTTATTATTAGTGCCAATACCCCAATCCACCCACAGCAAAAGAAAAATGTCATAGAAACACCTGAAATTCACCCATGAGTATGGAGCATGTCAGAAATCAGACACAGATTAAATATGGCAAAAAAGTGGCTGACATGAACCAAATTTAGATTCCACTATATCTAATCTATTATAATGTATCAATTTTTAAACAACTTGTATCATTGAAAAATGTATTTGACAAAAAAATTGATATGCCAACAGGAAAATGGTGGCTGTCCAATACGCTCAATCATCAACAGACAAATGAATTCTCCTGTTGACTTACACTCTCATATCATATAAGTAGAAAAAATTAATCTATTCTGGAACATTAAACCCTGGTAAAACCTAAATTTGATTCACATCTGTAATTTAGTGACTGGATGCTGTCCGATTGTTGCAACTGGTGATGCGGAATACTGACAAATTCTAAAGGACACTAATTTTGACTTGGTTTAAGATATGTAGATCTATTTCGCAATTTATCAAATTTACAAAATCATGCTGGTTTTAATGTTCTTCTCAAACCTATCAAAACTGACTGTAACCCAAAACCTCTCTACACCAGCCTGTACTCATATCAATAACAGTTTACACGATTCATTAGAAAGCTAATTATAAAAAAGATAATACCTGAAACATACATTTTGCTATTTAGAGTTTGTGTTTAGGCAATTCTTGATGGCACCCCACTGACTGCATACATGTACACTTAGGATCTACAGCTGACATATATAGAGAATCTCAAATGGGTAATGATTTAATATTGAATTTATGAAATGAGTTGAACAATGTCCAGCTTTTGTGAACCTTGGCAATCAAAAGCTGAACATTTTCATCGAGTTTCATAAATCTAATATTAAATCTATATTTTTATCGCATAGTTTTTTTAAAGCTGAAATTATTAGATACAAAGAAGAATGAATAATTTTGTTCTTTCTGACAGAGGCTGCACCTTTTATTTGTTGTGCATAAAAATTAGTCCCAAATCAAGCTGAACTAGGACAAGTAGATCATACCTATCTACAAACTATAAATCAAATAACATGCATCCATCCAAACAAACAGAACATTTTATAAAAACAAAAATAATTTTTCAACACAGAATTTCAAACGTGTATGATATCACATTGTTTGATATGGTACACAGTACCGGCTAGAGTCCATGTTCACCATAAAATGTCACTTTCACAACTAAACATTACATTGTTGCAACAGTTATGTGAAAAGAGGATTACTGGATACAGAAATTCCCATATATACTGTATTTGTGATAGGATTACTAGATACAGAAATTCTCATATATACTGTATTTGTGACAGGATTACTGGATACAGAAATTCCCATATATACTGTATTTGGAGTATTAAATTTGGAAACAGTAGACTGTAAGGAAGACATAAACAAATTTCATTTTGAGTTTGATTTGCATCATGTATTTACTATGTAAATATGCTGTGGTTTGACGAAGTTCTGTCAGTTGGGAGACCAGTTTATGTCCACATTCTTCTGTGAACAGAGGTGAGTTTATTTACTTCAACATTTTAACCATGCTTTTATATGGGGTGGATTCTATGTTATGGATATTCTGCCCGCCCTCCACCCCCACCTGAAACATCCACCATGAAATGAGCAATACCCTTAGTTTTACTTCTTGTTGTTGCTCTTGTATTGGGGTTTTATGCACTCTTTCATATGATGATATTGTTATACATGACACAACAAACCTCCATGGGGGTAAACTAGCCATATTCAGACAGAGAAAATGAGTCAAGCCAAAAAATGACCACCAAAATGTTAATAGAAAACAATTTTAGATGGCGGTGTTAAAAAAGTTATCCCATCATCACAGCCAATCAGTAAACAGAATATTGCACAATAATTTCATGGGCTTATATGGACCAATCTTAATCACATAAAGTGACATGTAACACATTGTGATATCAGATATATGAAACTGCATATACTATAAGAAAACTATAGTGACTATGTAATAATTTAAGATCTGTACATCCAGATGTGGAGGGAAATAGGAAAGAAGATGAAAAGGGCCTAAATACAGAAATACAGGTTTAAATAGCATACACATCCTAAATATGAACAAAAGTAGTTACAAATGTGATATCATTATATAGTCACATATAGCAATATAATTTTTCTCCCACTGATATATTTCAATATCTCACTATGAAATAAAAAAGTAATTCACTTTGGACATAGATCACTAACTGTCTGCAGACTTTACTTCGATGAATATTTTTTGATACTCAACTCATGATAAATAAAGCCATTATCTGTGAAGGACTATCTTTTGCAGATGTATCAAATGTCACATTTCAATTCACCTAGCTGGCACATAACAGTCAACTCAAAACTGGCACATAATAACAGTCAACTCCAAACTGGCACATAATAACAATCAGCTCCAAACTGGCACATAATAACAGTCAGCTCCAAACTGGCACATAATAACAGTCAACTCCAAAATGGCACATAATAACAGTCAGCTCAAAACTGGCACACAATAACAGTCAGCTCCAAACTGGCACATAATAACAGTCAACTCCAAAATGGCACATAATAACAGTCAACTCCAAAATGGCACATAATAACAGTCAACTCCAAAATGGCACATAATAACAGTCAACTCCAAAATGGCACATAATAACAGTCAACTCCAAAATGGCACATAATAACAGTCAACTCCAAAATGGCACACAATAACAGTCAACTCCAAAATGGCACACAATAACAGTCAACTCCAAACTGGCACATAATAACAGTCAACTCCAAATGGGCACATAATAATAGCCAACTCCAAATTGGCACATAATAACAGCCAACTCCAAACTGGCACATAATAAGTCAACTCCAAATGGGCACATAATAACAGTCAACTCTAAATAGGCACATAATAACAGTCAACTCCAAACTGGCACATAATAACAGTCGACTCCAAACTGGCACATAATAACAGTCAACTCCAAATTGGCACATAATAACAGTCAACTCCAAACTGACACATACTAACAGTCAACATCTAACTGCATGCTAATTAGAACATCATTAAGAGAGGAAAATGGTGAAGAGGATGATACTTTAAAAAATACACTAAGCAAATCTTGCAAATAAAACTGGGACTTTTCATTTTTGAAAACCAGGCTATTTTGCACATAACCATGAACACAGTCTTTAACCAGACTATGTTAAAACGGGTTTGATTGCAACAAGTACAGACATTTAACAAAATTTCTTTTTATAGTACAGTTGAGAAATATGGGGAATAAAATAAAAAGAACTGATGAATCTAATCTTTCTCTGGAAGATGATCTTATGAATCAATTGGTTTGAATGAAGATGGTTATCTACCTTTTCAACTAAAAACATTGATATCTCCCTTTTCAACTGAAAACATTGATATCTCCCTTTTCAACTACAAACATGGATATCTCCCTTTTAAAATGAAAACATGGATAATTCCCTTTCCAAAAGAAAACACAGCTATCTCCATTTGTAACTAAAAACATGGGTACCTCCCTTTTCAACTAAAAACATGGGTATCTCCCTTTTCAAATAAAAACATGGATATCTTTGTTTCTCCCTTTTCAAATAAAACAGATCATACCAGGGTGAATTAAGCATCTAGTGACTTCCTGTTAAATTTTGTGTACAGTATAAGAGCTATTATCTATGTAAAATAGGACATAAAACAACAGAGATTATCTGCAAAACAGAACATGATCACATGTCTATGTAGTGACATATCAAAAACCCTTGTCAAAAAGCAAAGTTCATCACATGTATATGTAGTGAGATATCACCAACCTTTTTCCAAAAGCAAAGTTCATGATTACACATCTATGCAGTGAGATATCACCAACCTTTTTCCAAAAGCAAAGTTCATGATTACGCATCTATGTAGTGAGATATCACCAACCTTTTTCCAAAAGCAAAGTTCATGATTACATGTCTATGTAATGAGATATCAGCAAAACTTTTCCAAAAGCAAAGTTCATGATCACATGTCTAAGTAGTGATATATCACCAACCCTTTTCCAAAAGCATCCTCACTACTTCAGCATGACCTTTCCAGGCGGCACAGTGGATAGGGGTGTCACCCAACTTGTTCTGAAAGCAAGAACATCAAATAGTTCTATTAAGAAGTTGTTTTTGAACTTATGTAACTCCTGTTCAAATAATATTGCCAGTAAATACAAAAAACAGAATCAATGCAGATCAATGAACAGACTTGTATAAAAGTAAGCTATAGGAACCTTTTATAAGTGGATAATAATAACTCCTGACATATTTATATGCATTAGACCATTTCTTACCAGCTGTTTTACTTAAACTTTCAGTAAGAAAGTGGTCCCCTCCCATGTTTTCTTCTACTACCCTCCACCTATAAAAACTGATATATGTATACATTTAAAAACTGATACATGTATACATTTATGTGTGTGATTAGGATTTTTAATGTAGCTTTAACAATTTTTCAGTCATATCACTACGATGTCTGCAGTGTTGCAGTTTATAGTGATGTCCAGCACTGGGGCATCATGCAGCATGATGTCCCACCCAGTCACATTATTCTGACGCCAGGCCGACCAGTCCTAACAGTAACCTCTTAATGCTGAGCGCCAAGCGAGGCAGTTGTTAGTACCATTTTTGTAAGTCTTTGATATGACGTGGCCGGGGATCAAATCCACAACCTCCTGCTTCCGAGACGGACGCTTTAACCACTAGGCCACCGGAGCGGTATACATTTATGTACACGGCATCATAAAGATGTATACAATAAAATCTATCTTGAAAGACCACTGTTATGAAGGACCACCTGTCTTGAGAGATCAGGTCCTCAGAACATAGACTGATTCATTATATAGTATTAAGGCCTGTAATGAGAGACCACCTGTCTTGGGAGACCATAATTTTTGGGCAAAAGGGGTGGTCATTCAATACAGTTTCTACTGTACTGCAGATATTTTTGTGTAAAAACAAAATGATATAAGTATGTCCTAAGTTCTTGCAGATCTTCAACTGGCACTGTACACCTATACCAAGAAGCTTGTTTGCAAGATTGCATAAAATACATTCAACCTACATACCTGTGTCAGCAACAAAACTGATGTAAATATATCTCTGTGCTCAAGATTAACTGAAGTCAGTACAAAACAGGATTTAAATATATCTCTATGTTTAAAGTAATTTGAAATCAGGACAAAACCTGATAATTTTTTTATCTCTATGCTCTCTGCATTCTAGCTATCAGGATGAAGCAACTAAATCTGTCAGCCATTACAGCAACTATTCGTTTTTTTTTTCCAAACACATACTTTCAACATTTTGCAACATGGATTCTTTTAATAACAAAAACCGTGTTTAAACAACATGAGGTAGAGAAATAAGATTTGGTAGGCATATATTTATTGACATGTAGGTGATCTTATTTGATTTTCAGGTCATTAGACTAGTGTTTCAATTTATTTACACATTTCTGGAGATTTTGATTTTTCAATACGGAAAACATTTTAATCATAATTAAGTAAAAATCATTTCCAATAAACACATGAAATCTGTTATGTATGTTTAAATGCATACATAAATGACCTGTTTACATTTTTCTGATATACAAATGAAATCTGGCATGCATGTTTATATGCACATATAAATGACCCAATTTAAATGCATACATAAATGGCCTGATTAAATATTTATGCAATTATAGCAATGCTTCCAATTTTTCTATTTAAAACAATTTTGGACTCAGACTTGTGCAGGTTTGCAATGGAGATATGTGTACTTTACAAACAAATATATATTCTACATTTGTGATTTTCAATTACTTTCTCTAGCAAACAAATGTTTGTGGTCACAAGAACCAATGTTGCTAAGAAAACAGGAAAATATGGGTAGTAAAACAAATTTTATAAATACTGATTACAAAAGAAATCATCAAGACTATGTTGTATTATTTACACAACATAACCATTTACATGACTGACAGCTGTTGTAAATGACATTTTTGAGCAGTCTTGCCAGTTCCTACTGATTTGATGTGTGTGACTGCGTGACATTTACTGCACTCAAACATAAGAATCATGTGTACCAATTGAGTACTAGCATGCAAATGTTTGCCACAAAAATCTAGTTTACACAATTTGTTAAATTTAAGCATTTGCCAGAACATTCTAGCAAGCAGAGTTTATTAAATTTAAAAATTTGCCAGAACACTCTAGCATTCATTGTTTGGTACATTTAAGCATCTACCAGAACACTCTAGCATTCACTCTGTTACATTTAAGTATTTGCCAGAACACTCTAGCATTCACCATTTGTTACATTCAAGTATTTGCCAGAACACTCTAGTATTCACTGTCTGTTACATTTAAGCATTTGCCAGAACACGCAGACATTCATTGTTTGTTACATTTAAGCATCTGCCAGAACACTCTATCATTCACTGTCTGTTACGTTAAGCATTTGCCAGAACACTCTAGCATTCACTGTCTGTTATATATAAGCATTTGCCAGAACAATTGAGCATGCACTACTTATTAAATTTAAACATCTGACAGAACAATCTGGGATGCATTATTTGTTAAATGTAAGCATTTGCTTTAATTCTCTAGCATGCACTGTTTGCTATATTTAAGTATTTCCCACACTCTTGCATGCACACTTTGTTAAATGTAAGCATTTGCTTTAACTCTCTAGCATGCACTGTTTGCTATATTTAAGCATTTCCCACACTCTTGCATGCACACTTTGTTAAATGTAAGCATTTGCTTTAACTCTCTAGCATGCACTGTTTGCTATATTTAAGCATTTCCCACACTCTTGCATGCACACTTTGTTAAATGCAAGCATTTGCTTTAACTCTCTAGCATGCACTGTTTGCTATATTTAAGCATTTCCCACACTCTAGCATGCACTGTTTGCTATATTTAAGCATTTCCCACACTCTAACATGCACTGTTTGCTATATTTAAGCATTTCCCACACTCTAGCATGCACTGTTTGCTATATTTATGCATTTCCCACACTCTTGCATGCACACTTTGTTAAATGTAAGCATTTGCTTTAACTCTCTAGCATGCACTGTTTGCTATATTTAAGCATTTCCCACACTCTTGCATGCACTGTTTGCTATATTTAAGCATTTCCCACACTCTAGCATGCACTGTTTGCTATATTTAAGCATTTCCCACACTCTTGCATGCACTGTTT
This sequence comes from Sinohyriopsis cumingii, assembly GCA_028554795.2. Taxonomy (NCBI): domain Eukaryota; kingdom Metazoa; phylum Mollusca; class Bivalvia; order Unionida; family Unionidae; genus Sinohyriopsis; species Sinohyriopsis cumingii. Next base: position 109,590,320 of record CM068827.1, read on the forward strand.
GCTATATTTAAGCATTTCCCACACTCTAGCATGCACTGTTTGTTATATTTAAGCATTTCCCACACTCTTGCATGCACTGTTTGCTATATTTAAGCATTTCCCACACTCTTGCATGCACTGTTTGCTACATTTAAGCATTTCCCACACTCTTGAATGCACTGTTTGCTATATTTAAGCATTTCCCACACTCTTGCATGCACACTTTGTTAAGTTCAAGTGATTGCCAGAACATTCTGGAATGACAAGCATGCACCAGTTGTTCAGTTCAAGTGTTGCCATAACATCCCAGCATGCACCAATTGTTCAGTTCAAGTGTTGCCATAACATCCCAGCATGCACTGTTTGTTCATGTCAAGTATTTACCTGAACATTCTAGCATAAACAGTTTATTCTGGCATACACAGTCTACACAGTTCAAGAGTTAGCCACTCTGGTGCACAGATTGTTCTGTTCAAGTGCCTGCCAGAACACTTTTGCATACATAGTTTGTTCAGTTCAAGTGTTTGCCACATCACTCTAGTACGCACAGTTTGTTCAGTTCAAGTGTTTCCATAACATCCCAGCATGCAGTCTGTTCAATTCAAGTATTTACCAGAATATTCTAACATAAACAGTTTATTCTGGCATATACAGATTGTTCTGTTCATGTGCTTGCCAGTACATTTTAGCATGCATAGTTTATTCAGTTTAAGTGTTTCCACATCACTCTAGTATGCACAGTTTGTTCAGGTCAGGTGTTTGCTACAAGACTCCAGCAAGCATAGTTTGTTCAAGTGTTTTCCTGAAATCTCTAACATGCATGATTTGTTCAGTTTAAGTGTTTGCCAGAACATTCCAGCATTAGTACCAGTGTTTGCTAGAGCACTTTAGCAAACAGTTGCATTGTCAAGTGTTTCTCACAACAATCTAGCATGCACAGTTTGTTTAGATTAAGAGTTTGCCAGACCACTCTAGCATGCAGTTTAAGAGTTTGCCAGACCACTCTAGCATGCAGATTAAGTGTTTGCCAGAACACTCTAGCACTCACAGTTTGTTCAGTTTAAGTTTACCAGAACACTCAAGCAGTAGTTTGTTCCGTTTTAAGTGTTCACCAGAACACTCTATCTTGCAGTTTAAGCATTTGCCAGGACAATCTCGTATGCACAGTTTGTTCAATTTAAATGTTTGCCAGAACAAAATGGAGCAACTAAAATGCACAGCTTGATCAGTTCAAGTATCTGCTAGAACACTCAGCAAAAACTTTGCACCCATGGAATCTGTCTTTATTCTCAAATTCTTCTGTAAGTTCTGGCAAATATTTGATCTTAACAAACTATATGGACTCTGGAAATAATACTTTTGGTATTCTGCATTTCCCCCAAATATGCCTTCATCAATAACTGGCATAGAGTACAGCAATATATACATCTGATGCAAATAAATTCATTACACAGCTTGTGTTTCATGACAAAAAAAAGTAAAGACAGACCTGCACATTTATTGCACAGTTTGGAACTTTGAGTATCTCCTCCAAACACTGTGTATGTCCACCATGGGCTGCCCAATGTACTGGAGTAGAACCTGCCTTGTCTAGACCATTTACAGATACCTGGGAATAAAGTCAGGCATTGCTATGTCAGGAATACTGATTACTATAACTACAAAAAAATCAAGAGAGTATACACAAAGTAAGAATGGTAGATAAATCAAATCTTATTTAATAGCCTTATGATGAACAATTAGCTCACCATAAAGACTGTCTTACAGTTTTATCATAAGGGTAATCATTGCAAATTATTGATAAAATTCAATCCTTACAATTTTATTGCTTGTCTGGTGTAACTGAATCTGATTTGTTTAAAGAGAACTATGCTAAAACACTTACTATATAAACCATTCATTTTATGCTAATATCTTGTGCTCACATATGTCTGGTAAACGTGTATGTGCTTAACTTGGCAAAAAAATATATCTCATCAAGTGTTTTAAGATTGTGATTTGACTTGGCATACAAAGTACATCTTATATAGTTTTTAAGATTGTGGCATACAAAATAGTCTTATAAATGTTTAAGATTGTGACTTGATTTGAAATACAAAATATATTATATAAAGTGTTAAAGATAGTGACTTGATGTGGCATGCAAAATAAATTTTATAAAGTGTTCAAAATTGTGACTTGACTTGAAATATAAAATAAATCTTATAAAGTGTTTAAGATTATGATTTGACTTGACATACAAAATAAATCTTATATAGTTTTCAAGATTATGACTTGACAAGGCATACAAAATATATCTTATAAAATGTTTAAGATAGTGACTTCACTTGGCATACAAACTTTATCTCATAGTTGTTTAAGATTTTGACTTGACTTGGCATACAAAACATATATGATACAGTGTTTAAGATTTTGACTTGACTTGGCATACAAAATAATTCTTATAAAGTGTTTAAGATTAGGACTTACGTTATTAGCAATGCATTCTTGAAGAAAAGGCAAGTTACCCCTCTTGCTTGCCTCATGAAGTGGACAGTCTATAGACTCAGTGTTTTCCTCCACTGAAACAGCAAGTTGATGTTAAATATCCACCAATGAAGTGTTCCAACTACACACATTACCATAGCAACCAATTTCTCATGACCTAAACTATTACAGACAAGTCAAGCCATTTTCAATTCTGCCTCTTATCAAGGCTGCACCCTTATGCCTTGTAGAACAGTAACAGTAAACATTACACAAAAACAATAACCTTTTATGATTTAAAATACAAGCTATTTTAATTAGGTGGCTTCTCAAGGCATGGATTTAATTCACACAATGGAACTTGGATGAGCCACAACTTTTGATTCACATTCTAGTAATATGTGTTGAAAATAGTTTAACCTTTTAACCATATCACCCTATTTTGTTTGGTAAACAAAATATGTATTTACTTCAGACTAGTTTCATCTCCACAGTTCAGACTGATTTCATCTACATAGTTCAGACTGATTTGCACCTATACAGTTTAGAGTGATTTGCACCTACACAGTTTGGAGTGATTTCACAAAATTATACAGTTCAGACTGACTTCATCTCCACAGTTCAGACTGATTTCATCTACACAGCTCAGACTGATTTGCACCTATACAGTTTGGAGTGATTTCACAAAATTATACAGTACAGACTGACTTCATCTCCACAGTTCAGACTGATTTCATCTACACAGCTCAGACTGATTTGCACCTATACAGTTTGGAGTGATTTCATAAAATTATACAGTACAGACTGACTTCATCTCCACAGCTCAGACTGATTTCATCTACACAGCTCAGACTGATTTGTACCTACACAGTTTGGAGTGATTTCACAAAATTATACAGTACAGACTGACTTCATCTCCACAGTTCAGACTGATTTCATCTACATAGTTCAGACTGATTTGCACCTATACAGTTTAGAGTGATTTGCACCTACACAGTTTGGAGTGATTTCACAAAATTATTCAGTACAGACTGACTTCATCTCCACAGTTCAGACTGATTTCATCTACACAGCTCAGACTGATTTGCACCTATACAGTTTGGAGTGATTTGCACCTACACAGTTCAGACTGATTTAACCAACACTGTTCAGACTGATTTCACCAACTTAAACAGTTCAGACAGATTTCATCTACACAGTTCAAAGTATGCAGTTTAGGTTAATTTCAACTATACAGGTCAGATTGATTTCATTTTATTGTGCTTAGTCTAAGAATTTGTACTCACTCTTTTTCAGGGATGTCAGTTATGTTTAGCTCTGAATCACTGTCACTTATTATCACCTATTATCAGTCATTATTACTTATTATTACTTATTATCACCTATTATCAGTTATTATTACCTATTATCAGTTATTATTACTTATTATCAGTTATTATTACTTATTATCAGTTATTATTACTTATTATCAGTTCCATAAAAAAGATAATTAATCAGCTACTTATAATTTGTTCCATAAAAGCTAAACTAAATTCAATTAACAAAATATTTATTTTAAAAATCCACTTCTTTTGTGGAACACCATCATGTCTGAAAAACACATGATGTGAAGTGGAAAACAATACCTAAATTCTCACTACCTGTTACACACAACAATAAAGGGTCATAGTGAAGTTTAAGAAGTTAACTAAATTTCAATTCACAGAACACTATATAAAATCAAATCAACTTGTTTAAACTATGCTATGTCTCATAAACATATTATGATGTAAATGTGGAAAGCAATATGAGTCTTGAAACAAACAAGTGTAACCATTAGGAGCTTGAAGTACACATTGTTGTCCCATCAGACTCTCCCTGTATAGGTCATTCAACAAACAAGTGTACCCATAAGGAGCCTGGAGTACACATTGTTGTCCCATCAGACTCTCCCTGTATAGGTCATTCAACAAACAAGTGTACCCATAAGGTGCCTGGAGTGCACATTGTTGTCCCATCAAACTCTCCCTGTATAGGTCATTCAACAAACAAATGTACCCATAAGGAGCCTGGAGTACACATTGTTGTCCCATCAAACTCTCCCTGTATAGGTCATTCAACAAACAAGTGTACCCATAAGGAGCCTGGAGTACACATTGTTGTCCCATCAGACTCTCCCTGTATAGGTCATTCAACAAACAAGTGTACCCATAAGGAGCCTGGAGTACACATTGTTGTCCCATCAGACTCTCCCTGTATAGGTCATTCAACAAACAAGTGTACCCATAAGGAGCTTGGAGTACACATTGTTGTCCCATCAGACTCTCCCTGTATAGGTCATTCAAAAAACAAGTGTACCCATAAGGAGCCTGGAGTACACATTGTTTTCCCATCAGACTCTCCCTGTATAGGTCATTCAAAAAACAGGTGTACCCATAAGGAACCTGGACTATGCATTGTTGTCCCATCAGACTCTCCCTGTATAGGTCATTCAACAAACAAGTGTACCCATAAGGAGCCTGGAGTACACATTGTTGTCCCATCAGACTCTCCCTGTATAGGTCATTCAACAAACAAGTGTACCCATAAGGAGCCTGGAGTACACATTGTTGTCCCATCAGACTCTCCCTGTATAGGTCATTCAACAAACAAGTGTACCCATAAGGAGCCTGGAGTACACATTGTTGTCCCATCAGACTCTCCCTGTATAGGTCATTGAACAAACAAGTGTACCCATAAGGAGCTTGGAGTACACATTGTTGTCCCATCAGACTCTCCCTGTATAGGTCATTCAACAAACAAGTGTACCCATAAGGAGCCTGGAGTACACATTGTTGTCCCATCAGACTCTCCCTGTATAGGTCATTCAACAAACAAGTGTACCCATAAGGAGCCTTGAGTACACATTGTTGTCCCATCAGACTCTCCCTGTATAGGTCATTCAACAAACAAGTGTACCCATAAGGAGCCTGGAGTACACATTGTTGTCCCATCAGACTCTCCCTGTATAGGTCATTCAAAAAACAGGTGTACCCATAAGGAACCTGGAGTACACATTGTTGTCCCATCAGACTCTCCCTGTATAGGTCATTCAACAAACAAGTGTACCCATAAGGAGCCTGGAGTACACATTGTTGTCCCATCAGACTCTCCCTGTATAGGTCATTCAACAAACATCTACTCCTGACCTTACTATTACTGACAATAGTACTGCCGCTGTCACCAAAATAAAAGTAATACCTATGACTTGTTATGTGCCAATACAGGTTAGACAAAAGCTACAATATTATTTACTCACCACAGTTACTGATAATAGTACTGCCGCTGTCACCAAATAAAAGTAGCACCTATGGCTCATTATAATATGCCAATAAAGGCTATACAAAAGCTACAATATTATTTACTCACCATAGTTACTAGGAATTAGACCTGTTCTGTTGCCACATTTACCTTTCCACCAGTCAGGGTTGGACACGTCCAGTAGGTACAGAAGGTCGCCTTCATCAAATGTAAGCTCATCAGACTGGAATCATGGTAGAATAATCTGAGAGAGTATTTTCTTAACACGTTTAAAGCTGCCAGTACATCCAATACCAAGCAAATTATAGATTTCAAACCTTGGAAAATGCCTAGAGGTGATCCATAGATGTGCACAACAGTTTCAGAATTTTGTTCCACAAAAGCTTTCAATTTGTCTTAAATGTCTCAGATTTGGTATTTATGCGATCATTTATTTGTGTATCAAAACATATTAGATGGGTCTAATACAAGACTCCTGAATAGTGGTCCTTGGTGAAGCTGTATAGTCACTGGTTTATAACTTGGTATATCATATACTCACTGAGAGGGTATAAAAATACAAATTTAGATATTCAACAGATGTTGGTTCCTTAGGATATCCTTACTTAAAGAGACTATTCTTAATGGTACATGGGTGAGTGGGACAAAACAGGGGATACTATTCCTAGTGGTATATGGGGTGGGACAACATAAGAGACTACTCCAGTTGGAACAGCCTCAACAGGGGTAGGGACACAAGAGGGGAAAACAGAGATATATATCTCTAATGGTTTTTCTTATATAACATACAACACTAAATATATGGTTGGGGGAAAAACTGTCAAAAAATTATGATTTGTGTTCACTTGTGGAACAATAAGTGTATAAAGACATATGGTAGAATCCTGTTTGATTCTGGCAAATCAGTAAACCTGAAAGGTGTGGGTTATTGTAATGTATGTGTAACATACCTGTTGAGCCTCATATCTGTACATGGCCCTCACCACCTTTACCTGCCCTGAAACAGAAGTATTACATTAAAATTAAATAGAAAACTACAATAACATTCCAGGAATTAATGTCCTATGTTTTACATTAGCAGTGGTGTATAGTTTTGTATAAAAATTGATAAAATGCAGTGGTGATATAATAAAGGAGTTGAGGAACATTTTGTAGAGAAAGACACCACAGATGATGCTGAAAAATGACAGGAAACATTAGCTGAGGTCTAATCAATATAGTGCTGACAAGTGAAATGAGATGAGATCTCATCAAGCTGACAAGTGAAGCCAGATGAGATCTCATCAATATTAAACTGACAATTGAAGCCAGGTGAGATCTCATCAATTATAAGCTAACAAGTCAAGCCTGGTGAGGTGTCATCAATATTAAGCTGACAAGTAAAGCCAGGTGAAATCTCATCAATATTAAGCTGACAAGTGAAGCCAGGTGAAATCTCATCAATATTAAGCTGACAAGTGAAGCCAGGTGAAATCTCATCAATATTAAACTGACAAGTGAAGCCAGGTGAGATGTCATCAATATTAAACTGACAAGTGAAGCCAGGTGAGATCTCATCAATATTAAGCTAACAAGTGATGCCAGGTGAGATCTCATCAATATTAAGCTGACAAGTGAAGCAAGGTGAGATGTCATCAATATTAAACTGACAAGTGAAGCCAGGTGAGATCTCATCAATATTAAGCTGACAAGTGATGCCAGGTGAGATCTCATCAATATTAAGCTGACAAGTGAAGCCAGGTGAGATCTCATCAATATTAAACTGACAAGTGAAGCCAGGTGAGATCTCATCAATATTAAGCTAACAAGTGAAGCCAGGTGAAATCTCATCAATATTAAGCTGACAAGTAATGCCAGGTGAGATCTCATCAATATTAAACTGACAAGTGAAGCCAGGTGAGATGTCATCAATATTAAACTGACAAGTGAAGCCAGGTGAGATGTCATCAATATTAAACTGACAAGTGAAGCCAGGTGAGATCTCATCAATATTAAGCTGACAAGTGAAGCCAGGTGAGATCTCATCAATATTAAACTGACAAGTGAAGCCAGGTGAGATGTCATCAATATTAAACTGACAAGTGAAGCCAGGTGAGATCTCATCAATATTAAGCTAACAAGTGAAGCCAGGTGAAATCTCATAAATATTAAGCTGACAAGTGATGCCAGGTGAGATCTCATCAATATTAAACTGACAAGTGAAGCCAGGTGAGATGTCATCAATATTAAACTGACAAGTGAAGCCAGGTGAGATGTCATCAATATTAAGCTGACACTTTAAGCTAGGTGTCATCACTATTAAGCTGAAAATGTGTTGTCAATATCAAGCTACATACAAAATGTATGTGCAACATTCTGTTAATCCCAAAAAATAACAACAATGAAAGCTGATAATAAAATTCCACTGTTTCAGAAGTAAACTAACTACAGAACTGCACACAAAATTTTAAGGACATTACTGTGTGAAAACAAATGTGGGTGGGTGTAAACAATAAAAGGCTGCAGCTCTTGTGAATAATGATGCAGATCTAACAATAATAAATCAAACCAAGCCAAAGAATCTTCAATACTGGGTTACATACAAATATGAAATCTTGTGAAGAGGAAATTGAAGGAGTCAGACACAGCCCATAGCTGCACTAAAAGATGTTGCATGCTAAAATGTAGCTAGACTACACTAACAATCCAACTTAGCTGCATGCTCAACAATAAAATAATATTTTTCAGATCCATCTATTTTCATTTCTACACAATACAATAATTGTAAATTTTATTTAAAAACCAATAAGGCATTGTGTAGAAATGAAAATATATGGGTCTGAAAACCAGTCTATAACTCCATCAAATAATGCCACAGAATGGTTATAGTTAAGCTCAGTACAGGGCTTATCAATATTAAGCTGTCTGCTGAAATTTGGCTGAAATCCCATCAACCAGTCTACCAAAATTCAATCATAAAAAAGAGCTGTATGGAAATTTATGGGGGCAGGTACATCAGTCAGGGACTATAACTCTGCTACAATAATAATCCAGAATGCTGACAGTTAAACTTAGGTAAAGCCTCATTACAATCAAGCTACCTGAAATCCATTAATAATCATGAAAGTTATTATGTGGAAATTAAATTAATGGGTCTGACAAGTCAATGCTATATCACTATAGAACAGTGACAAAGAATGCTGAGCATCAAACTTAGTCGTACAAAGATCATGGTTAATTAATGCTTCTGGCACTAATTCAGTTAATGGAATTGTTGTAGTGGGATAGTGGGTGAATGTGACAATCAGGGGCAATAACCCAGGATGCAAACTATTACAATCAAACCCATCCAAGGCATCATAGAAACCAAGCTAAATAACTAATTTTGTTGAAATTCGATTAACATTGTGCAGAAATTAATGTGGATGGGTTTGACAATTATGGGATATATTGGAAAGCTGAGTCAAATTCATCCAACTGTTCATAAAACTCAAGCAGCTGTATATAAAATATGATTGAAGTACAAACATAATTAAAGAAGGTATTTTTACCAGAAACAAATATTGAAGGCAGGTGTCTGATGATCAGTGGCTATAGCTCCACTAAACTACACAAAATCCAGAAAATCAAACTCAGCCAAGATCTCTTCACTGAGAGAGAACATTAAAAATAATTTTGAAATAAAATTACTTATTGCATGGAGGTCACTCCGTGCCCTAGTGGCATCTGCTAGTTCGAACACCAGCCGAGTCATACCAAAGACTTATAAAAATGTTACTAACAGCTACCTCGCTTGGCACTCAGCATTAAAAGGTTAATGTTAGGACTGGTTGGCCTGGTGTCAGAATAATGTGACTGGGTGGGACATCATGCTACATGTCTGTGGCACAATGCCTCAGTACTGGGACAGATGGAGGAATGAAAAATTGCATGAGCTGCACTTTACTTTGACAAAGTCTTATCATGTGCTTGCTTACAAGTGATGGCAAAGAATGGTAAGTCACTTTTTCAGCATCGCTCATCCAGGTGGATGAGTGTCATTTTAATTTGATTCAGTATCATGTACAATGTGTATGTAGGTAAAATTGATGAAGGATAAATAAAAGTTCAAAGTCACTTGCCATGCACCTCAAGCAGCCACCCATACATTTTTTGAACCCTGGTTGTTATCTTTACTTTTATTCTTTTGTATTTTTTTTAAAATCTCCTTGATGGAAGATCATTACAGCCAAAGTTAGCCCTTGGCCCACAATCATCTGTCTACCCTACTATCATTTCTGCACAGTAACTGTATAATGTATTGATTTCAACTACATTTAATAGCTTGATACAGATGAGTTTGGTTATCAGCTGTCTGCATCACCGTATAGCAGAGTTGTAACCAATGATTGGCTGACCCAGCCACATTTGTTTCATTCAATATATGTGTGTGTGCAGGTGCATGTGTGTATGTGTGACTTGATTTTTAACATGGCTGTAAAAAAACATTCAGTTGTATCACTACAATGTCTGCAGTGTGACAGTTTTATAGTGATGTCTAGCACGGGGGCATCATGATGCAGACATGTAGCATCATGTCCTACCTGGTCACATTATCCTGACACCAGGCCAACCAGTCCTAACAATAACCTCTTAATGATAAATGCCAAGCGAGGCAATAGTTTGTACCAGTCTTTGGTGAGTGGAGCGGTACATGTCAAATATGACTATTTAATTAACACTATCTCTTACCTAACATTTAACCTTTGAATCAAGATACAAGTAAGCCATCCCATGGACAGTCTCTACATCATCAAGACATTTTTATTAATAAGTAATTATCAAGTTTTATATTTCAATACATATCTTCATATCATAAGGAATTTTTCACTCTCAACAAGGATCAAAACCCCAGGTACCTAACACAAGTTTGAAGTGAAATGGGTCACACTCATGAAAATATTTACCATATATACTTGCTTATAAGGTGAGTCCAACTGCAAACTGCACAGACCCAGATCTGATGTCTCATAATATTCCAGCAGATCTGGTTTTGTGCAGTTTGCTTGGAGTAATCATTAGAACAATCAATATAGAGCCTGATCTGCTGCCAATTATGATACTGCAGATCAGGATCCCTGTTGTCTGCAGTTCGACTCTACTTATAAGTGAGTATATATGGCATGTATACAGTGAAATTTCCAATACATTTCCTCTTTGATAATTATATAACACGACACAAAGTGATTCAACAAATTGCATATCCCTCAATTTCATAATGGTATTTGTGTTTAAAGTTACAATTTTCAAATAAAATAAGTGTCACTTTTTAATGTGGATATATATTTTTTAAATGAACAATTACATAGATTTATGCCTTACATCTACAGGCAATTAAAACCCAAAAAAATCTCAAAATAGTGTGATTCTTTTTGTCTCATCAGACTTAGTTGACTTTTGCCTCTGTAACTAGCCTTTACAGGACCATACAGCCTTACTAGGTGTCGGTTGTTTCTGACCATGTTTATGCGGACCTTATTATGGGCTGATTTGGAAAATGTGAAATATTAAGTTCTGTCTTTGCTGTAAATGTGATATTAATAGTTGTTTAAAATATGACATTTCTCAGGTACACTGAGCAGTTCCAAATTTTATGTGAGATACATTTATAGTACTGGATATAAAATTAAATGAAATAAATTTACTACTGATTATTTTGCAATGCCAATTTAACTGTGAAATGTTTTCAAAACAGCTCATTCACCTTAGTCCAAAATTTAAAGTTTTACTATTTCATGCTTAAATAATTCTACCACTGACAAAAATGATTACAAGGTCCATGCATAAATACTCTCTCTATCTCTCTCTCTCTCTCTCTCTCTCTATATATATATATATGTATGTACAGTAGTCCCCCTCTTGAACGGCCCCCCTGACCAGCGGCCACCCGCTCCTTACAGCCAGAGTCCGTTGGCACCGACGAGTTTGTGTTCAAAAGTACCCCTCGCGAAAGGCCACCCGGGTAACACGACCAGCGGCCAGCATATTAGTGCAAAATCATAAAATTTACCCCTCTCAAGCGGCCGCATTTTATTTGAATATGTATCCAGAACCAGTATTGTATTCATAACGTGTGTTAAGTAATCCGATTTCTGTTTTCCGATGTCAGGTTTCCGTTACTGAAAGAAGTGTTGAGTAAAGTACATTTACCACTAAGGTTAATATTATATCATTTACGCCTCACGAGAAGCCACATTTATTCCATAAATATTTAAAATTAAATGTACTTGTGACTTTTCATATGTATTTACTATTCGCATTTGTCATCGCCCTCTAGAAAGGCCACCCGCATTATAAGGCCACTTCCCTGCTGCATTAGGGGTGGCCTTATAAGAGGGGGACTACTGTATGTACTATGTAGACAGAGAGCTTTCAAAATCTGCTGATTCCTTTTCCAGGAGCAAAAAACCACAAAAGATAATAAAACAATGGACAACAAAACATAAAAGCACAAACACCATACAAAGTCTACATCGTGTTTGCTGTAGATAAGTAAAAATAAATACAAAATAAAGGTTGAACGATAAAGAGTTGTTATTTTTAGACCTAGCAAGGTAGGAATGTCTACAACAACTGGCCCCAATCATCTGCTTTAGTAGGTCATCAATGAAATGTTTGCGCTGTCTACATATCTTTCATCCTGGATATAATATTTCCATCCTGGATATAATATTTCCATCCTGGATATAATGTTTCCATGGCTGTTAATTACAATTTTCATAAAGTTATGTTGTAAAGCAATATTGCATCAAATGAGTTGTTGGTATATAATAGTTCAATAAACACTTCTTAATAAATGTATACATTTGGAAGTTTTTTTAAATACATTTTTACATAAAAATGATAATTAAGATCATCTGTTTGAGAAAGCAAATCAATGGTAGGAAAATGTGATTTTGGTAGCCTGTAAGTTCCTTGTTACCTATGCAATGAAAAATGCCCATTTTGATTCTTCCTAATTTCAGTATACAATGCCAACAAATCCAATAAGCTATATTGGATTTCCTATGCTCTGTGCTCTATTTTGAGTTATGTGCAATGCCAGACAGGATTACATCATTGGAAGTATGACCTGGAGAAGAGAAATGTTCTGCCAGTGGACTCCTTTCCACTTTATTAGTTTGTCAGTCAGTCTGATCTGTGCAGATTCATTCTAATGTTTAATGTGCACATTTCTCCAGCATATTGGGAGTTGCAAACCTTGCATGTAAGGCAGATCACGCTTTGTTTGCTGCATGTTATTGTACATTAGTGACTTTGAAGGTGTTGACCTGTCATTGTGCTTCAAAATGTTTCCTTCATCTGTTGGCATGTCTTGCATTGTTTGCTTCCACAAGATTTTGATTTCCCCTCTATTATTTGATTTGAGAGTGGTTTTAAATTTCATGTCTCAAATTTTGAGGTCCGCAAAATGCTACTACTAGTTTGTGTGGAAAGACCAATCTAAGCAGTTTACTTGATTCATTGATAAACAAAAGTTTGTGAATTATGCAACCTACTTGTGGATTCTCTGGAGGAAAGGTGAGGATGAAGGGTGTTTTGGGTTCAGTGCCATGGGTGGCAGCTGAAGGTATTCATGTTTGTCAGTTGGTCTGGAATAAATGTCTGTATGAAGTGTATTACCGACAATTTTAGTTCTTGTCTCCAAAAATATATGGTCTGTGTTTAAGCAGTGAATTTGACCAAATATGGAAAGTACTGATCTACATGAAGAATTTGTCTAGCCTTTCCATTTCATTTCCACATCATCAACGAAACGTACCCACTGGTATGGTTTACAGCTTACATAGTTGAAAATTTGGCTTTTTAATCTGCATATAAAGATATGAGGGGGCCATCTTAGTTGCCATAGCTGTTCTGTTTACCTGGAGGTAATTCTTGCCATTAAACGAAAAGTTGCTGAGTTTAAGAACTAGATCCAAAAGTTTTGCAAAGAATTCCATGGGTGGTGGCTTCACAGGTCTTGTTTCTCAAGCTTACAGATACATTTCTTTACCGATATATCATGCAAAAATGAAGATTTCAGCAGATATTTCTAAAACAATGCAGGGATGGTCCTGGCTTTTAAAAAGCTGTCGCCCAAAAAATCGCCAACCTCAATATTTTGTCGCCAATTTTCAAAAAGTGTCGCCAAAACAAGTAGTGTACATTTTTCCAAGTGTTAATTTAGTCTATGTAACAGGAAATGAAAATTACAAAAGATGGGTTAGATAATATTTTAATTACAACAAGTATTAACAAAATGTTACAAAGTGTTACATGAAGATCCGTCGCGATTTTTGGGCTGCCCACTTGTTGAATGCAGTTTCAAAGTCTAATTTTTCACATCTGTACATGCTGATTCTCATAAAATTCTCGAGAGATGAGATGCAGAGCTTATTTCTGATGTCAGTTTTTATGAGGTTCATCTTACGGAATCCACGTTCACAGTCCACAGTGCTGACAGATGACACCAGTAGTCTCTCAGCAGCCCCACCCCTTTATGGCTAGCTTCACAAAGCTTGTAGCGAATTGCTTCCTAAATCCCAAGAATGATCACTGAATGCTGTATAAATTTTCTTGACAAGAAAAATAGGATCTCCATTCCCACGAATGAAACTTACATGAGTCAACACCTGGCAATATTGGACCGTATATATAAGCATAAATTCACACCCAATTTAGGGATTCTTTCACTCCTGTATTTTGAGAAATAAATAATTATTATTAATTATGCAAAACTGTTTTTTTTTTTTGCTATTTCTTGTTGCGGAGTTTAAGTCTCTGCAGCCGTAACACGGGACTGATGGCAAAAGGAAAAGATCAATGAGTAAAATGCTGCACTGGCGACAGATGTAATTGTGATTGAGATTTTTTCCATTTGCTTTGTATTTATACACAGTAGTCGGTACTTCAAAGGTTATCAGTTTTCTATGAAGGTTCAGCAAAACTATTGTACTGGTATATGTATATAAAAAAAACCAAGATGGATTAGCCATACAATTAATTGTATCTGTTCTATTCGCGTCTTCAGAAGTCGGTCAGTTGTAGGTATAGTGCGGTAGCATGATTGACTGTATCACAGCATACAGTACTCAGCCCAGATGTCAGCATAAGCAGATTATGATGTAACAATGCACTGTAAAGATGGGGTTGTCAATAAGAACAAAGGATCATTTGTGTAACAGACTGATTCCAATGCATTGCTTAGTCATTGTGGCTTCCTTTCGTTCTACCTTTTAATTTATCCAGTCCAAATCCATGATTGTATGTACAAATTAAATAACCAAAAAGTATGTCGCCAAAAAAATCGCCAGATGGGATATTTTTGTCACCAATAAGGAAAAAAAATCGCAATTTGCGACATTGGCAAAGCCCAGGACGATCCCTGACAATGTATATAATTTTCATGTACACATCCAAATCATAATTGTAAATGCCTCTGTACATTTTCAAAAACTTTAAGAAATTAAGGGATAACACAGATGCAACATTGGACTATATTTCCAGCCTACACACTAAACAGCTTGTACTCATCTACTAATTTTATAAAGGAAAAGCATTAAGGATATAAATGTACAAAACTTACTATTTTGCTCACTGATTTATAATTTCAAACTCAAGCATACCTAACATTGTTGCCTTCTAGTATTTCAAACCAAAATGGATGTTTTTAATATTAATGAGAAGGCTGCTCACTGTCATTGTCTGACTGCTAGAAAAGTCCATTTTCAGTTTATGGATGGATACAAGACATACACATACACAGAAGGTAAATATTTTATTTTCTGCATCCACTATATGCAAAATCTTATTCTAATATTTTTTTTAGAAAACAGAATGGTACTTCCTAGACACAGTAGATATTACAAATGTTTGCAAAAACAGACAGAGTGTTACTTCCTAGATACAGCGATGTCCTCCATTATTTGTCCCTGGCAGGTTCACTTAAAGTGTCAAACTGATGTATGAAGAAAATAATGCCCATGTGGCAGTTAAAACTGACAGGTCACATAGAGTTACAAAGTATATTCTTAAACCACAAATTGCTATTTACATAGTATGTTTTTTTATCATCAAATGATAACTTGCGGAATTCAGCTAGTAATAGTGGCTATTACCAGCGAGATACATTACACATCTCAGCTAGGAACTTACTTGGAAAAGGGTCAATGGTCAATCAGCTATCAAAACACATGTCTGTAAATGTGCAAAGGGTCTCCTTGCCAGTGCAACTGAAATAAACACCTGCAGTTTGATGGCTTGATGCCTGCATTTCACTTTGAGCTACAACACCAAAATTATGGCTAAGGTGAGGGAGCACCTCAAAAGCTACGATCTGGCAACGTACATCAAAAAAAAATCGCAGGGCGAAGTAGTTTTTACTTTCATACAGAAAAAGGATACATTTTCATCTTGTATGCGCCTGGTAGCGTGACGCCTGTTATCACTGAAGCTCTTCGTTATTAAAATCGGTTTGAGGGTACAAGCTGACCCTTGAAACCATAGCTATTCTAGTCCCAGGTATAAACCGGCAATTTATCCCGTTACTTACCTCGTCTCTTGTCAAAATTCTTTTCGTCACTACTCCTTAGTGGATAGACATAGTGACCTGGGATTTTGATCAGATGTCTTTTTATATTATCGTATGGTCCTGTTCGCATTAGAAGGTTAGAAACAATTTGTCATCATTCTATTCATAACATTTTACTGATTTTGATGAATATTTTCTGTATCAATCTTTGGTAAATTGTATAATTATAAGGCACCGTTGCATCAACCACGGGCACCTGCCTACCCACTGTGGGAGAACCTTATTAGTTTACCTGGCTTTGGTACAGGCGGTGGAGGTCTTGAGGGACGAGGTCTGTTTGCCATATTCAAGTCACTCAAGTGAGAAAAAGAAATTTATTTAACGTGAGGATAAACCTGTTAGGATGCTGTCATTACTCATCAACTAGGAAGTGAAGTTCCAGGTTGAGGGATGAAAGTCAATGTCATCCGAATGAGTTCGAAAAATATTTAACACAAACGTACGCACAAGTTTGAGCACGGAACATGACATTTTATAACATTTTGCATTCGGAAATACACTGTGAAGCAGCAATATAATTATAACTTTTAATTTGAGTTGAAATTTATGCAAGAGACAGTTAGTCAGAGAATACTACATGGCGCATGTAATCATGTTCCATGATATAAGACGAAAAATAACCAACTCTAAAAGTAATGCGGAATGCACTAATGCATCTGGAGGCAAAGTGTAATATTAGAGCCATTTAATTATATGCGCCTATTGTTGTTGTTGTTTTTTTTAAAATAACGTACTTACTATAAAAAAAATTGAAGATACCGATCATTACTAACAAAAAGTTCATGACCCCAAGAATTTGACTCATGTATTTTAATTTTACAAAATATAAAAAATAAAGAAAAAAGGTCACGTATAATAAGCGCCATCAAACAATCAATAAAGGCTATTTTCTATACCATTTCATAATTTATTATAGGAAAGCTGAACAAATTAAATATTTTAATATAATAACGGTATATTTAGTACCGGCTACCATTTCTGACGGTTAATCGCATATTGGTACAAAGCTGAAAGGCCTTCGTGATATGGTTACATTATATGTTATATGCTCAATTTTTTCTTGCGTTTTATGTAAAGTTGTTGAAAGGTAGATTTTCTGGAGTTCTTTTGGTCATGTTCGTCATTTTAGGCGGTGAATTGGCATGACTACTGAAAGCAATATAAGACTTTAAGTTCAGGATGCTTTCTGTCAGTTTGGTAGAAATCCATTGAGCGACTTCTATTTAAAAATAAAACAGTTTTATAATTTTTAGTATATTTTACTAAAGGAAGTCATAATTAATGGCTAATGAACATGATTTGTACAGTTGTGAAATTCTTTATGCCAGGATACTTTTTATTGAATCAATATATGCTTATCTGTATTAAAGAATACCCTATTGTGTAAATTGTTTTTCAGTAACATTGGATTTATTGGATGTCAGAATGGTAACATTTGTATAAACTTTAAATGAGGATGCTTGCTGTTAAATTTGGTTCACATTCTTCTGATGCTTCCAGTGCTTAGTTTTAGGACGCTAAAATAACACTCAGTACATACAATAAAAGTGGCACGCCGTATGCAGGGCTGTGCATGAGCTCAATTTACTGTTAGGCAAGGTACGTTTCTAAATGTTGATGGAGCACCGTGATTGGTCAGTATAGATATTTTAAAATGATAACGATATAACATACAAAATCTAACGGAAATCCAGATTTGTTTTTAAAATATGACTCAATTTGTATTCAAAAGACATTGTGGGGGCGAACCCGGGGGGGGGGGGGAGGTATATAAAGTGTACATACCGTGAGATTTATAAACTTTTAATTCACGTTCGAAATAAAATAATCTGATTCTGATTGTTACAACCAACGTGTGTGTGTGTGCGCGCGCGCACACACACACACACACAAAATTAATAACCAAGAAGTACAAACGCTGTTCTTTAGGCAGGAAAAAACACAGACAAACTTAAGGAAGGAAATATACATTTAAAATTATATACATACATATACATTTACATACATTTGTCTTAACGGATAAACACCACCATAATTACGTATAATGAGTTTCTGTAAGACGGAGTGCGTGTCTTTTATTAGAAGATGATCATTCACCTACTTATACTAACAGATAAACAACCATACCAACCAACATAAGTACAGAGAGGGATGTAAACGTGGTATGTGAGGAAATCACTCATATAGTTATGCTTACTATCCAACATACAGTCCAAAGGCGGTGAAGGTGCGTAGGGTACGACGATTAACACACAGACATGCACCTATGCAATTACACACATAAACAAAGGACGAATATTAAAGTGTTATTTTTGAATACACACAAATGTAATAGGCGCAAACCAACGGTGCAAACAAGTGAAAGACAACAAACAAAAACAACAACAAAAAAACGGTGTCAAGATTGATTACTACTCTGTTTCTAGAAAACTTCGAGTAAAAGACCTAACATGTTAATGAAATTTGTTAACATGTTTCACACATATTGACTCTGCAAAAGAATGTCAAAGAGAACACATTTCACTTGAAGAGGTAATTCCTTGCAAAAAACGACTGAAAAGGAAAATAAAGAATTGAGAAAAAAAAAGAATGAACGACGCTCGCGATGGAATCACTGATAACTTCTTTTGTTCGTCAGGCACGAAAAGTTTACACCGAGAGACAAGAAAGATTGCCATAATATTGACCCATCGTCGGAATACGTTTAATTTATTCTGAGAATGAGCAAATCTTCAGTTAGTAAGTTTATCTTGTTTTTGAGATGGGTCAAATATCATTGTCTCTCTACGTAAATTCTTTGATGAAACACAGATGTATCTATTCTGTTTAGATGATAGTCGAGATTCGGGCACAGGGCCTTCTCGTGATTTTTTAAGAATGGATGACAAGGCTGGTGAAAACGTATATATAAACATGCAAGAGACTGAAATTAGGTTTTGGCACGTTGCCAACCATAACGCATCTTTTATGAATTTCAACCAATCAAAGTGAATTTTGTTTCTCACTCCGATTGCCTGTTTTATATCGAACAATCAAATTAAAGCCAGTGTTATTGCTTTATAAAATGTCTTGAGTTGCTTTTCACTCTCAGAATTCCAAACGCGGACGCCATAGCTTGGGTATTATCGTGACTGACGAAATGTGAGATCGTCAGATTTGGAAAGTATTGTATCTTCATCATCTTTTTAACAGGCTAGTTGAAGGAAGCAGATGGTCCGTTTTGCTGGGGAGTAGGGCCTTGTCTGTGGAACAAAAATTATTAATGCGTTGGGATATTGTCTGTAACAAAAACTATGGGTAAGGTTTAAAATATTGACTGCAAAATACAATATGGATGTTACGGTATTTTGTTGGGTATAAACAATTTCTTTGCTACTCATAAGCAATTAGAGCTACATAAAATTCATTTTAAATTAGTATTGTCTGTAACAAAAACTATGGGTGTTACGGTATTTTGTTGGGTATAAACAACTTCTTTGCTACTCATAAGCAATTAGAGCTATGTCAAATTCATTTTAAATTATTATTGCACAAACGCTTTATCCAACACGTTTAAGTAAGGGACAATATTTATCGATATCATATTTTGATGGTTTCTAGAATCCTCTCCGGAAGTATTGTGAGTTGATTCGCATCAAAGGAAAGCATGTATTATCCATATTTACTTTACTATGATACAAGTTCGTTTTCCATTCAGGAAAGTCTATGTATGAGCGGATGATCTTCATCTATGTGGTGTTTTTAATGCTCATTCTTGTCTCAAACATCCATCTTGTACTTTTGGTCAGGTCCTGTCCATATTTGTTATGTAACATGTCGAAAAACGTTCCGTGACATCATCCGTTGCGACCTACCATGTTCGTTGTGTTAATAAGTCTTATTATGTGGTAAACAAATCATATCCTTGGTTTATTTACTTCTTGACTGGTCTCTTCCATGATTTTGATTGTCAAATCTAATTTAAATTTTAAAGAACCTAAGTTCCAAATTGTTAGAATGATGATAATTTTCAAATATGATTGATTAAATATTTTACTTCCTACCGCATTAAAATATGTACTAATTTATATTGCTTTCAATGAATCTCAAACTGTTTTCACTATGATTATGTTAAAATTTTGTAAATCATATGTCTTAATTCATTTCTATTTATAAGACGAATGAAATGCGTTTTGATCTTATTTTAGGTTACTTGTTTTGTATTTGGCACATCATACATATTGATCTATTTGCAAGTTTGTGATCTCTAACATTTAACCTTTATCACAAATGTCGGTTTGTTACAAGATAACCGGGTGGGATTTCGGATTTACAACTGAACATTTTTGACGGTGATACAAATACAATGTTTAATGACGAATGACTCTGAATGAGAAAAGCATAGATTAATACGTGCGTATAATATCCAAATATTGGATCAATTGACATAATCCGCACGAACTAAATAATGAAAATACAAATAAATGACCTTACACAGTACATGGACAAAAGGTGAATGATTCACAGTGATTTCACAAGGAAAGAATGATGTGTTTTACTCAAATAATAAAACTGTGGTATTTACTCGCATAGTAAAAATGTATTCACTCAAAAAGCGAAAATGATGAAAACAGGGACAGATGTGCAAACTATCTTTACAGTAACAAAAACACACTGGGTATTAAAAACACGGCTAAAAGATTACATGTAAGGAGTTATACACTCCGTCACCAACACACTTGGCTACCAGTTACACTGTCAATCAAGCAGTTAGTATTCCAGGTTGGTCAATCAAGCAATCAGCGCCCACCAATCCCGGTCAGCAACGCCCGATCACCTGCTACCCTGGTTGTCGACCAGCAACACTGTTTACTCAGCTCTACGGCTGCTATGGTTAAGCTTCACAGCTGCTATGATCAGCTTCTATGGTTAGCTCTGCTGCTGGTACCACGTCAACTTCGATCACTCCGATAACTCTGATCACTCTGGTCAGCTATACAGGTGCGACCCCGATCACTCTGGGCATCACTCCGGTCAGCCGAAAATACATCTAACACCGTGTACTGTGCATGTCACGGGCATATATGATTAAACATAATGTTGTTGTAGTTGTTGTAGGGTTTAACGCCATTTTTCAGCACACGATAGGCTATACATGGCGGCCAGTATTAATGGTGGAGGAAGAACCCGGAAAACCCCGGAAAGAACCACCGACCCACGAGAAGCTACTGGCAAGCTTTCTCACATGCCCACATTGGCTGAATCTTAGACTCGAACCGCCGCAGACAGAGGTGAGATGGCAGTGATCCGTAAAGAAGAGCGCTTTAGACCACTCGGCCACTCGGGGCCCCTTTAAACATAATGACGTTATATACTTTAAGCTACACAGATTACATTATCGGCACAATAATTGCAAAACAATGCACAAGTTCAGAAGTGAACCCAACCGTGCCCAACAAGAATCCTACAGTACTAAACATTTCTTACAAATGCAACTTTATATATTGCTAATATAAATATCTTGCTAAGTCACAAACAAGAATAATTATATTCGCATGATACTACGCAAGCCGAAGATACATATAAAATATACAAAAATAAACGTGGTGGTACATTAGTTATAACTTATACACAATAAATTAATAACTCACATACCTCTACAGCTGAAGATGTGCAAGTCCTTAAAATTATTGGTGAGCTAGTGTCTAAAATTAAAGGGTTTTATGTGTTTTTGGTGTTTTCCCACATATGTCTTTTACTGTATAATTATTTTTTATAAATTTCGATTTTATTAAATTTTGTTCTAGGGTTTATACACCTCCCTAACTAGTTTATAGCTACCCCAGAAAGAACCACCGACCCACGAGAAGCTACCGGCAAGCTTTCTCACTTATCCACATTGGCCGAGCCCGAGACTCGAACCGACGCAGACAGAGGTGAGATGGCAGTTATCTGTGACGGAGAGCGCTTTAGACCACTCGGCCACTCGGGACCCCTATAGCATTGGTAATAATATATAAAAAAGTAATTCAAGAAGTTCAAGTTCAAGTTATAGCATTGATAATAAATAGTTAAATACATTCACGAATTTCAAGTTATACCATTCCGCGATAGCGTTTCATTTTTGAAAGCATTTCTTAAGTACAAATTAGTAAATAGTATAAAAGTTTGTTGTTTGCATGTTTGTGGTTAGTATAAAAGTAGTGAAAATTCTGGCAAATTGCCTCTTTGTGGTGTAGTCCATTTGTTAAATTCAAGTTACAAGTTATGGCAATTCGGTAGCAGATCTTTTCTGTTGAGAACATTTAAGAAACTTTGAAATAATTCTAATGTTAACATACGATATCTTGGAAGTAGTTATTTTGTATGGTGTTTGCATGTTTGCAAATAGATTAGAAAATTGAAAAGTTGTAGTGAGTGGTTCATTAATTAGTAAAGAGGTAGAGAAGCTTGGAAGTCTGTCTGTTCGTCCCCTCCATTAAGAATGTTTGCGTTCCGTTATCTGAATCTTGTCATATACATTAGAATATCTTGTTAATTGTATAGGTCAAAATATATTATTAATTGTGTTTTCGAGTTATATCCTCAACTTGTATCCATTTCTAGTATTATAGTATACTTATTGTATAGGTCAGAATATATTATTAATTGTGTTTTCGAGTTGTATCCTCAACTTGTATCCATTTCTAGTATTATATTATACTTATTTTATACATCCTTTTATATTGTTAGTTTTGTTATCGAGTTGTATCCCTCGATGAGTTATTCAGTTCTACATCTTGTAATCCGTTATTGAATCACAGCCCTGTACATTCAGAGTCATTTCCATAGTAGTATACATTTACATATTTCCTTAGAAATATGAAACGTCCTTTATCCTTTATTCTAGTCCATGTTCATTCCGATTCGTTTCCTGTTTCGATATTTATATCGACTTGTATTCATATATAAATTGTAATATACTGTTTAAATAGTATGATTCTTTATACGTGCCGTTCAAGGTTAAGTAGTGTCTATCGCAAGAATAATCGCGAGACGTTAATCAATCTCGAGAATAGTCGCAAGACTCCACCCCACAAGAATGAGTATCAGTATCATTATTCCTATATCCGTTGTCTTGAATCCTTGTCCGTGTTCATTTTAGTGTGATGTGATGTGATGTGATTTTGATTTTTAACGTAGCTTTAACAGTTTTTCAGTCATATCGCTACGATGTCTGCAATGTGGCAGTTTATAGTGATGTCTAGCACTGGGGCATCATGCCGCAGACATGTAGCATGATGTCCCACCCAGTCACATTATCCTGACACCGGGTCGACCAGTTCTAACACTAACCTCTTAATGCTGAGCGCCAAGCGAGGTAGCTGTTAGTACCATTTTTGTAAGTCTTTGGTATGACTCGACCGGGGATCGAATCCACGACCTCCCGCATTCATTTTAGTGTAGTGTTAATTATATTTCCATCGTCTTATATCCTAGTCCATGTTCGTTCAAATTCGTTTTGTTTATAAATATTTCCTGTATCCGTTGTATTGAATCCTAGTCCATATCCGTTTAGAGTAGTTTCCTTTGTAGTACACTTGTTTCATATGCTCCCACTTGCTTGCTTAAGCGTCATTGTACTGTGCTGTACTGAAAAAATGTGCAAGTCCTAAACTGTATTGGTGTGGTCCCCCGCAGACTTGCATCATAGAGGAGACCCCCGAGTGTCTAAAGTTAAAGGTTTTTATGTGCCTATGTTTTTCCCCAATATGTCTTTTATTGTATCAGTTTTAATAAATTTGGATTTTATAAAATTTTGTTCTAGGCTTTGTACACCTCCCTAACTATTGTTTAGATACTCTTGGACCTTGGCTGGTCTTAAGAGTTGTTTACGGAAGTGATCCGTGCCAGGGATCAGTGTTGTCCGGTGATTGCGATATGTTTTGTGCTATATTGTTTTGTATGTTAACCCTTGTAGTTTGTACGGACTGGCTGGTATAAATCAAATAGTTTGAGTTGTTCTTTAATTATGCAAGATTTAAGTTTTGTAGAAGCAATTTAATGTTAAGTAAAAGAGAAGGAAGTAAATGTAATTGTTTGGTGCAAAAGAACATAAGGAAATAGTTTGAGGCA
This sequence comes from Sinohyriopsis cumingii, assembly GCA_028554795.2. Taxonomy (NCBI): domain Eukaryota; kingdom Metazoa; phylum Mollusca; class Bivalvia; order Unionida; family Unionidae; genus Sinohyriopsis; species Sinohyriopsis cumingii. Next base: position 109,614,729 of record CM068827.1, read on the forward strand.
CGAGTTCAAATTATGGTCGCTTAGTTATAAATTATTCAAGTCTGGGATTGGTAGCAAATCTGGTGAAATCATATGGTTACTCTAGAGTAACTCAAATAATTATTATAAATGAGTAAGGCGAATAGAAATTCAGGAATCTTTACAAATTACCAAGTTACTTTCTGTTGAAATCATTAGGTAGATCTGAAATTAATCTAATAATTAATTAATATAACACATAAGAAGCACTGGAATTGCTTAATGCACGAGTTCAAATTAGGGTCGCTTAGTTAAAGCATGGGCAGCGCACACGCTATGCATCATCGAGCTAGTTAGTGAGTACTGGTCATGTTAGTTCACGTGTTGCGGATTTATTGTCAGTATAGCTGATTAAGTACATGTAGGTATTAGTTCAAAAAAATTCTAGTTATGGCAATTGATAGCAAATCTGGTGAAATCATTTGGTAAATCTAGAGTGACTCTAACAAATGAGTAAGACAACTGTAAACCCAGGAATGAAGTTTCAAGTTGTATACTTTGGTATACATTCTATTGTATTGTTACCTTGGTCTCGAGTTCTATGCCTCGACTTGTATACAGTCCTGTTACAGAAACCTTTGTATGTATTTCATTGAGAATATGAAACTTTATCCGTTGTCCTTATTCCGTTTCCGTTTCAATATTGTAATATATAATAAAATTCCATCCTCCTTCATTCCACGTCGACAGCATTCCTCCTACTTGATTGAAATAGGGGCTATCCGTCTCGGCGAAAACCGGAGGAGTTTCTCTTGTAGTATTCCGTTTTATATATTTATTTCCCCTTGTATTCATTGTCTAAATCATAGTCCATATTCATTCCGGGCCAGGCAAGTCTTTACGATCCATATTGGTGTAGTCCGTTTCTGAATTACATCATTTGACGGACCTCCTAGTTCCGAAAATTAATGGATTTTATATCTGCATGTTTTCCCCCATAGTATGTATGTTTGTTTTGATTTTATTAGAAATTTCGTTTTTAGAAAATTTTGATGTAGGGTTTCTACACCGCCCTAACTAGTGTGCCGCTACTCCTCAACCCTGGCTGGTTTTGGAGTTAATTACACAAGTGATCCAGGCCAGTGGATCAATAGAGTCCGGTGTGTGCTATGTGTTGATTGCTATATTTCTTGTACGTTTTTATCCCTTTGTGTTTTTGTTCGGACTGGCTCATATGAGCAAATTCTATTCGAGTTGTTCTTAATTTACATTAGTAGAGTTTTTAGAAGCATTTTAGTGTGGGTAATAGGTTAGAAGAAAGATATATTTGTTGTATGTAGAAAATCATTGTATGTGTGGTTGTTGCTATTGTTGTGTTATTAAAAAGAGGATAAGCAGGTGTATAGTGGTATCTATGTGTAGTATACTTTGTATATGTAGTTTTTGTTGGGTCGTACAAGGACCTCCTACGGTGTGCCATTTGAAGAAAAAAAATTCTCCAAAATATAAATAAATATAGTACTTTTAAGTTACAAATCTTCCCTTCTTATTTTCATGATGGAATTAATACACAATATTAATTCGTTATATATTTTCTTATCATTGATGTTATTTGTATATAGGAATTACATATTATTTGCTGTTCCATATTTAATTATAATTTTATTTTTTAAATCTTGCCTTTCTGTAGATTTTTCCGGGCACCGTAATATTAAGTGTCCTTTTGCGTCCATATGATTTTTGACAGCGTGATATTATACTTATTATATGTCTGTAAAAAGCATATTCTCCTGTCATCCAAATTCCACGTATATAACAAAACAATCTGCCTTGTATAGAAGGTGATTTTATTTCTGCATAATTTATCCATAATGATTGCCAATTTAAGTTAAGATGTTTCAATTATATTAATTGTTTGTCTTGACAGGCCATATCATTCAATGTTCTATATATATTCTTATTTTTATCCCATATGTTTTGGTTGTCTCTGTATTTGCATAGCAATTCAGTTATTATTTTACAGCTTCCAGGTTTTTTCAGCAATTTAGTTAATAAATTATTTATATATATTGTATCGTTAAAACGAAATAAGTATCCATATATATATATATATATATATATATATATATATATATATATATATATATATATATATATATTGCTTCCCATGGTAGTTGGGGTTTGTTATTTAAATCTTTAAGTCTTTAAGTGGACCGCTCACTGACAAGACGTTCCGTAATGTAAAGATTTTGACCTACGGTGAGGTATTTATACATAGACGATGCAGCAATACATCGTCTGTGCGCTGGAAGTATTCGGTTCTTCCCATCGAAAGCACTTCGCACGTGCGGCATAAGATGAACCGAACTCACTCTTTGGAAGTCTTTTGTACAATATACTTAAATCACACTCGGGCATCGTTGTACACAAAAATAAGAAACCCGAGTACATGTATTTAATAAATGCTAGGATTTAAACAATTTCGTGACATGGTTAAAGATCAACTTTTCTCTCTGGTGTATCACACCACGTCTGACACTAATCATCAACCTTTCTTATTGCGAATAAGTAGGACAGGGTTAATTATATTTTATTAATGTGAATTAGGAAGGCTGTCTCCTTTGTGTTTTTATTTCAAATTAGCCGGGATTTAGGTGTATCGCTTCAATTACACGGTTGGATTGCATCCCTATGGAAGTCTCACATGTGAAAAAAAAAATGTTAGGAGTCAGATATACCGAATTTCGGAACTTAGAAGTAACAAGGCATCCTATTACAAGGAGATAGCATAGTTCGGAAGAGTCAGTTAAGCGAGGTACCAGAAGGGATAGAAGACATAATCACTCATTTGCGCAAAGATCCAGTGACCAAATTCAATAAAGGATCAGTATCTATCCAACAGCAAGCGAAATACTTGAAGTATAACCCTTCATAGCTTGGCATTACTAGAGGAGACTGACATTGCGAGCTGAGATTCTATGGGATATTTACTGAAGCCATATCCGCGTTTGCAACGGAAATAGCAAGATGCATAATTTTGAGGAGTTAATCTATCGTTCCCAAGAAAATGCTTTAATAGTCGATAACTACTTTTAGAGTGAACAAGAAAATGCTTTTAAATGTTGATAACTACTTGTACAGTGGACAGGGAAATGCTTTCAAATGTCGATGACTACTTGTAGAATGAACAAGAAAATGCTTTTAAATGTCGATAACTACTTGTACAGTGGACAGGGAAATGCTTTCAAATGTCCATAACTGCTTGTAGAGTGAACAAGGATATGCTTTCAAATGTTGATAACTACTTGTACAGTGGACAGGGAAATGCTTTCAAATTTCCATAACTACTTGTATCGTGGACAAGGAGATGCTTTCAAATGTCCATAAATACTATTCAGTGGACAGGGAGATGATTTCAAATGTCCATAACTACTTGTACAGTGGACAGGGAAATGCTTTCAAATGTCCATAACGACTTGTACAGTGGACAAGGATATGCTTTCAAATTTATTTCAATACCTACTTGTACAGTGGACAGGAAAATGCTTTCAAATGTCGATGACTACTTGTAGAATGAACAAGAAAATGCTTTTAAATGTCGATAACTACTTGTACAGTGGACAGGGAAATGCTTTCAAATGGTCATAACTGCTTGTAGAGTGAACAAGGATATGCTTTCAAATGTTGATAACTACTTGTACAGTGGACAGGGAAATGCTTTCAAATTTCCATAACTACTTGTATCGTGGACAAGGAGATGCTTTCAAATGTCCATAAATACTATTCAGTGGACAGGGAGATGATTTCAAATGTCCATAACTACTTGTACAGTGGACAGGGAAATGCTTTCAAATGTCCATAACGACTTGTACAGTGGACAAGGATATGCTTTCAAATGTCCATAAATACTATTCAGTGGACAGGGAGATGCTTTCAAATGTCCATAACTACTTGTACAGTGGACAGGGAAATGCTTTCAAATGTCCATAACGACTTGTACAGTGGACAAGGATATGCTTTCAAATTTATTTCAATAACTACTTGTACAGTGGACAGGGAAATGCTTTCAAATGTCCATAACTAGTTGAACAGTGGACAGTATAACACGTTAACAACATATCTAAGTGAGAAGTAAAATCTTTCTGCTCACTATTCTATCAACACTCTCTGCCAGAACTGGTAGCATTATCTTAATTTTATCGACTTTATATCCGACTTCACGAGCGAGATCAACCAAAACCTGGAGAGTATCCAGTAAATTATGTTTGTCAAGCATGTCACGTTCATGATGTAGCTTATAAAAGTAACGATTTACAACACCGACATATTGCAGATGTGAAGTTGATTCAATCGTTAAATTCCATTAAAAAAAATCTTTCACAGAATCGTTAGCTAATTAGTTGATAAGATCCGCGATGAAAAGTAAACTAGTGCTAGGGGCTGGTAATTAATCAACCGATTATTATTATTATAATGGAATCGATTTATTATACCCCATGAGGATATTGGAGTGATAGAGCAGCGATTAGTAAACTTGTTACAAATGCAGCAAATTTTACACGTTCTGCTGCTGAAAATTAGTTAGCACGACAGGCAATACGGCAAATATAGCTACCACCACCTAAAACATTCAGCATTCACACTTTGATGTCAGTACTCCTAATGAAGTTCAACAAGCAGATATTTTATTTTTACCACACAATATTATTAAAATTGTTAAACGTCAATCACGTGCATAAAAATACGCGTTAACTGTTGTTGATGTTGCAAGTAGATATAAGGAAGCAGAAACACTATCAACTAAAACAGCAGCTGAAATTGTATCTGCTTTTGAACGAAAGTATCAACGAGGGCCTCTGGCGATGACCACAGATGCTACAGGTTGATCCTGGGAAGGACTTTCTTGGTGCAGTGTCATCTCTGACTAAAAAACATAACGTCAACATCAGACGAGGACATACTGCAATTCATCGTGATCAGGCAACTGTTGAACGTTCTAATCGAACACTAGCTGAGCGGTTATTTGGATATCAATATGCGAAGGAAATAATTCAGAAAAATGTGAGATCTCGCGAATGGGTTGCAAAATTACCAAGTGTGATAGCTGCGTTAAATAATGAAATTACAATGCAATTTCTATGAAACCCATTATGCAATTACCAAAGAAACATATGCCAATACAACGACATGACTTTTCAAAAGAACCAGTACTAGGTAATGTGACTGTGGGGTATTTTTAAGAACCTGGTGAACTTGAAGGTTGTAAAAAAGAGCGACTGATCCTATTTTGAGAATTACGACACGTACAATTTCTAGCGTGGTAAGATCTGCGGGTAGCCCTGCAATCTACAGATTAGATTCAGCTACTCCTCAACGTGGATTTGTACGTGAACAGTTACAAGTAATTCCTGAAGACACACAATTACCACCAATTTCACTTTTGTAAACTAGCACCTCGACGTCGATTACATTCAAGACAGGTCAGCATTACATTTTCTCTTGTGTGACCAAGACTACTATTAATTCTATCTATGGTATACTGTCTTGGATTATTATTTGAATACTGCAACAACATTACTCTGTTACAGCTCGCACAATGACTATACTGTCGTTGTTTCAATGTCATGAAAAATTCAGCATCGAGATCAAAGTCGGGCTTATTTTTTTTTCACACTGTTTATAACTAACTAATTTTGTTCTTACTATATCATCGTTAGTTTCCTGAATTTGATTATTATTTTCTGTGAATTCTATCATAACCCTCCGCAGCTGAGATATACTTCTGACTCGAGACACTGCGAGATAAACTAGGTTCGACCATTCGATACGATCATCGACAATCCATAAATTTGTATCAGAGCTGGTTAATCATTATGATGAATGAATTGTCATTGCGTATCCTAGATTTCATTGAGTTTAGTCCACAGTTAACGCGCTCACAACAACACTGACAGGAACTAAACCAATATCATTCAACACAAGATTTTGTTTCTCTGACGATCCTGGCATATCAACTTCGATATTTTAATCGTTGCGTATCTGCTGGTCGATAACACAAAGGTACGGGTAGATTCGAAACATTTTCTTTATGTAACAAAAGTAATATCACGAACTATCTTTTTACTTGCAACTATTAAATCATTTGGTCTCCATAAATTCCAAACATTGTTTATAGGAGTTTCTGAAATTATCTCGCACATTATTGCACTCTGAACTTTATTCGGTTGTAGTCTGATTAACTGCTTAAACTCTCCTAATTCTGGTTCGAGCGCTCTATGATCATCAGTTTTTTCTTTATGATAATCTACACGTTTCTGCAGCCATTTATGTGGAGACAATGCAACAAAAGGTGTTGGTTGACCATGATCGCCACACATTATCACAGCAGTATTTTTTCGTCAATAACCAAACAAGAAATATTTTTATCGTTTCTAATGAAACGGTGCATATTTCATCCCAAACAATAATCCTTAGAACATATTTCTCACCCATTCGTTCATGAGTCCATTAATCTCCCTTCCATTGGAATAATTTGTGATAAATGCATGATGTAATATTTCTTTCTTTCATTTCTCTTGAGATGTCTGTGTGTAGGTGTTAATATAACTATATAAAAATTCCGAAATAATTAAATCACACGAGTTGTTTTTCCAGAACATCCAGTCCATTGAGATAAACAGTCTTATTTCTGGTCACATGATCAAATACTGATGGCGCAGATGACAATTTTAATTTCAACGTCAACGGATTCAGAATAATTAAGTATATTTTCTTGTTTTATACTCGGGGGCCCCAAGTGGCCTTGTGGTCGAAAGCGCTCACCGTTCTGGATCACTGCCATCTCACCTCTGTCTGCGTAGGTTCGAGTCCAAGGCTCAGCTGGCCTACCAGTAGCTTCTAGTAGGTCGGTGGTTCTTCCATGGGTTTACCAGGGTTCTTCCTCCACCAGTTATACTGGCCGCCATGTATAGCCTATCTTGTGCTGAAAAATGGCCTTAAACCCTAGAACAACAAAGAAATTGTTTTATTCTCCATTCACCCCATGATGGATAAGTGCCGATATGTAGTCGTTCTAGCAATCCTGTATTTTTATTGATATAAAATGAATCCGCAGCAACTCTGATAGTAAACTCAGAAACTCTATTTATCATCGCTAATAGATTTATCGAAACGTACGCGAGCACTGTAAATCTTAAATGCGTAAACTGCGCTGACTTACCGTCAATATAACTCACAATTGTACCTAATTTAGCTCTGTCTGATAAATTAACATTACTTCGACTTATAAATATGTTTCTTTTAGTTGTATTGGTAATTATAAAATCGAGTTCAGCATCATCTATAATTAATCTTGTACAGTGTCTTATATGATCATATGATCCTCCATGGGTGAATTTACCAGTTAGTTTTCTGCCAAGATCTTTTGCGATTTCATTCTCCAAATCAGGCATATTCGGATTTCATCATCGGTATATTTTTTTGTTATGGTAATTAAGCTTTTTTCTGCGGACGGTATGATATATAATTGCTTCACTTACAATCAACGATATCAGTATTTTTACATCGAGCATATATCGTTGGCGCCCATATTTTTTCTGAAAAATGTTTGACAAATCAGATATAAAATTTCGGATGAAGATCTTAGGCAAAATTAAATGCCTTGATACAAGCGAATCCAGTCAGGTCAAAATCTGGTAATGGTCCATTTAGCGATACTCTGGTCATCTCGTGTGTTGGATGTCTAAATCGCTCAAAATATTTAGAACATCCGGGATAACATGCAACCATATCAACCGATATAACATAATGATAATCGTATCTGGTATTCCAAAATCCAACGCATTGGTATTCGAGACAACTCGATATTATATCATTGAGAAAATCAAACCTTGTAGTCTTCCACGAATTTTTCTCTCTAGCAAAATGAGTCGCGACTGACGGAATCGTAAAACAGTTACTGAGCAACCTTTCATGCATGACATCGTCATGGGTGTATTTTGACGCAAGATTTTTCATTTCATCGGGGAGAGATTCTGTGCGATAAATATATCCACTAGGTCTTACAAACGGATCATAGTTTCTAGCATCGGAACTCTGAAATAACCATACTGACACAAGATCATTATTACTTATTTCGGTAATAAAATCAAATATATCTCCTTGGTAAAACTTAACAATTCGATTTGGTGGAAATATTGTTACTGCATTTGTCTACACATGCACATTGTGATACAAAATTTCAATCGAAGCTCCTTTCGATTTATACTTTGATTAGTACAAAATCTCACCGGTTATCGTTTTTACCATTATTGTAAATTTTAATTTCTTTCCTAGCTCAGCGACGTCTTTGATATACGCTCCGATATCTTTAACTATTTCTGACCAATAATTTATTATTTTACGTCTTTTATCTTTTAAACCATTTCCACGAGTCGAAATTGTAAAATGATCCATTACTCGTTCGGCTAGACAATTAAGCCTTGACAATTTCATTGGTTTTAGATCAAGAACTCTGGGTTTATCATTCGTCGGATATATTGCATAAATAACCGCGGTTTCAGGATATGCTCTTCCATAATACGTTTTGTCAATACCAGTCAACATTCTTGGTATGGATTTTTTACTTAATACGGCGGTTGTCACTGATAATCCAAGTATCGTCTACTTCCTTAAAACCATTACTCTGAAAAATATCTTTGATTGTCGAGATAATTAATAATCGTCGCCGCTCGTTGATCGTTCATTGTGGCATGGACAACATCGGTGTTGCGTATGATTTTGAATATTGACCACAGATGAGATGCAGCATCGTGGCAAAATTCTATCTTAGCATTACAAATACTTTCAATCAGAGTTTCAGTCGGATCAACCAGAGCTCGTTTTCATGGGTCAGGGGTTCATCTATCAAGATCTAGTATAGATTTAGAAGGTTTAATCTTAATTGCTGATAATAGCTTAAACTCATCCATATTGTAATTAAGACAAATATATATTCAAACATAGAATAAATGCAAATGGCTTATGATAGGTTCTACAACTCCCTGTAAGAAAGCTTGTGTAAACGAATTATGTGGACTTCACTTACAACCTGTGCGGAGAGGGAGTTTAGGACCTAAACCATGTTTAAAATGTGGTGTTGGGGTTAGAGGAAAAGCGCAGTTGTGTGTGCAATGTCGTGGTAAAAATACAGAGAGCTGAAAGGATATTATGATTTTAAAAAACACTGATAATAATGCCAAAAGGAAAAGAAATGCTAAAGATTATCTCGCCAGATTTTCAAAATAATCATTTAGACAAATAATCACTTAGACAAATAATATTATCATATAAATGGGGAAAAATAATTTGTGAAACACCCTATCATCAATGATTACGAGGTATCTCGAGATAGTGTAATCAGGAACTGTCGAATCAGAAACTAGTTGGTAATGTCAGTAACACCGGTTATCTCATGATCAGTACTAAGGGGAATAAGCATTATTTCAGTCATAGGTTTGTCTACGAATGTTTTCGTGGGGTAATTGAAGACGGTCATATGATCGATCATATTAATGTACAAAAACTCGTTAACCCTTTAAACAATTTACGAGCAATGACACAAAGTCAGAACAGCAAATTTGGACAAAATGGCAAAAATTATTTAGCTGCAAATACAGAAAATGGCGATTAAATAATATTTCAATCAATGAACGCAGATGGAAAATATTTTGATATTTCAATGCGTCCGGTAAAATGTGTCCTAGATAATATTAACAGATCGGATTATCGAAAAAATATAAAGAAAAAAATTGTTACTACTTCTGTCAACCGGTCCGTTGTCCTTTGTGGTTAGAGCGTCCGTCTCGGATGCGGGAGGTTGTGGGTTCGGTCCCCGGCCAAGTGATATCAAAGACTTATAACAGTCATTCTAACAGCTTCCTCGCTTGGCGCTCTTCAGTATGAGGTTAGTGTTATGACTGATCTGCCTGGTGTCAGGATAATGTGACTGGGTGGGACATCATGCTACATGTCTGCAGCATGATGTCCCAGTGCTAGACATCATGACAAACTGCCACGCTGAGACATCGTAGCGATATGACCGATAAAATAGTAAAGCTACGTTAAAAAGTCCAAATCACACACACACACACACACACACACAAACACACACACACACACACACACACACACACACACACAGAGAGAGACACACACGTATACACACAAAAATAATATTGTATTATTGTTAAAGGGAGATAACTCTGTCAGGCTAAGCTCTCTCTCCAGTAGAGTAACTAAGTAGTTTTCTCGCTTGTTACTGCGTTATTGGCCGTATTTTTTGTCATCGTAATTAATTATATACAAATATGCAATACTTTAGCTATCTGTGTGATAACTACTATTAGTGAAGTAATATAAGTTTTTAATAGTTCAAAAATTAGTGAAAGGATATTTACATCTTTATTTCGTCTCCAATGACAAAGTCAATCGCCCGCTTTGCAATGCAGTGGTTATTTTTAGATCTCTCTGTTATACAGAAATACATTTATTTTAAACCTGACTTAATACAATGATGTAAATATGCTACTATATTTAAGATTATGCGTTGTACCGTCCTTAAAATTAAGATTGTATATACGCTGTAAATAGCTTATACAATAAATATGTAAATAATATGTAAATAATGAACTACAAAAATAATAATATTATTATTTCTGCAATTAACAAATTAAAATATGACGGTATACAAATTCAGCTTGATCCAGAAAAAAAATATTTGTGATTTTGAGTCATTACGAACCCGAAAGTTCAGTGATAGATATACACTTCGAGCAGAGTATAGATCTATTAAGCTCATCCAGCAGTCTATGTTCCAATTCTTGGCTATGGTCGAAGATACAGAATTTCACAAATTCGTCTCTGTCACTCGCGACTGAAAAAATTAGATCAACATTAGCTGGCAAATACGAAAAGAAAAAGATTATGAACACGCGCATGAGGCAGTTGAAAATGTTTATGCGAGATAATGAAAATGAAAGTGATTGTGAAAGTAAAAGTACTGGCAGTTACTGGAGTACCAACGTCACTAAGGGGGATTGTGAAAGTGAAAGTAGTGATAATGAAAGTTATGGCAACTGGGGTCTCAGTCGTGACTAGTGAAAGTTAATATTTATTGCTGACTTTGTCAAATTTTGTTTATTCTACCTGATTTTTATGATGTAATTTTGTTCTTCTGCTTTTGATGTGAGTTTTTCAATTTCGAGTACCTAATACCCCATCAAATTACAAAATCTGATTGATTTTCACAATTTCGAGTACTTATTACCCCATCAAATTTTAAAATCTTACTGATTTTTGTTATTTTATGTAGCATTTACCTGAAATCTGGACGAGAATCAGTAAACAACAAATTATGTTATAATCCCCAATTGAAAATCAATCACGAACGTTAAGATCTATGATCTTACATATAAATTAATAATCAGAATTTATTGTCTCAAACCAAGAATGTGTCTGGTCTGGTCATTAAGTTTGAAATGTATTCTTGATAATAAATTATTGTGACAACGACGTAGATAAACCTGATTAATGGCTTATTGTACCATCAAATATCCAGGAGATACAGAAGGTGTAAATGTGTACAGAGCCTGATTGGACTTTTCAAGATCTATTTGATAGCTACATCAATTACGTCACATACAAGATTAACAGCGATTGTTGATGTTATCTTTACAATTCCTGGTTAAATATGACGGCCTAGACCATATGGATCATTGTTATGTTTGAGACTACCTGTCGTTGGATATATTTGTGTTCATGCGGCTAATATTTTTAGGAAGTTTTCATTGATTAGATTGTTAACTGAGTTTTTTTAGCCCATCGGCGTTAATTCCAGGTAGTATAAATTTTGGTAGACCTGTCTCGGTTATTTTAAAATAATTAAGAAAATACAGTTTTAGTGTTATTGAACTGCGGTGGACAATAGATTCATCACCACGGAAAATTACTATTTCAACGACAATTTTATTGATATATTCAAGGTCTGATGTAACCTGGTTTAGATGTTGTATTGTTTCAATGATCTGTTATTTTATATAATCATCATAATACTGAGATAGAGAAGATTTCGAAGATCATTACGTGATTTAGAGTGTTCAGACTTAATATTTAATATAAAAACACATAATGTAATCTTTATCTATGATTGGTTTTCTCCCTTCATCATGTTTCATATATATATATATATATATAGTTATGCCTAAATCAGGAAGTTGTGTACCATCAGAAGCAATTAAATTACGTTCAATATTCTCCGCATAACCTTCCCGATATTTTGGAGGATTTATTTTTAAAAATTCATTAGTAGAAAAATCAGAAAGTTTTGGTAATGATAGTCCTTGATGAACAGGCGGAACTTCTGACATCCTAACACATTTCTGATTGATGATTTATACATATCTACAGCGTAATCATGCGAATATATTTATATCGCAGCTGATAAAGGTGCTTCACGAAGAGTGAATGCTCGATTTAATTCTTTGTTGAAATTAATCATTGATTTGTTAAATTTGATAATTACCGGTGGGAATGCCGACAACTTGATAATCAAGAATTCCATGATCTTTATTTTTATACGAAAATACAGGTGAATTATTTGCTAACAATCAACCGAATAATTTTGATCTGATATTTGGCCAGCTGTGATATACTAATAATTGTGCTAGCGCTATTTCTGTCGCTGAAATTGTAGTTGGAAATTTAACGCTAAATTCAGGCTTAGCTGAGCTTACCAATATCATTGTAGTTTTTGACGGAGTTGTATTAACGACAATTTCCTGAGCTAGCTTGTTCAAAGTTGACATTATTAGTATTACTGTCTAAATCCTGATTTTCTAAATCAGGCGTAGATTCTGTCACAGTCATTACTTCCTTGTAAATTTTAATCATCTCCGTGAACTCAAAATATGATATTTTAACGAGGATAATTTGGAGTATGCTAGTGTTGCTGTGTGTAATTTTATTATATACTCATACAATTTTGCATTGTGCCTGTGCATGATTTGTCGTAATAATATTAAGAAGTCCAGCAATGTTTGTTGCAGATGAAATACAAATTGTTACAACTGCTGGTGATGCAATTGTTATTGTTTATAATAATACGCCGGTTTCAGCAAAAACAGCAGACGCCGAATACACAATTATGTCAACAACAACTACACGTCTGTATATTTGTTTGCTTTTGCTGTATATTTGTCAACAATATTTTTAGTTTTTTCGTCATTTACGTGCTTGATTGTATCTAAAACGTTGAACGTTGTTTGGAATGCTCATTACATTTTAATAAGGTGGGAATTTGGAGACTAATTCAAGACACCAATAATAAATCAAGTCGAGATTTTTTTTTCCTCGGGTTCCACTACAAATGTTTCCTCGTCGTTTTGCTCCAACATCAATAACATGGATCCAGTGAATCCAGTTAGTGCATAACGCCGTGAAATTGTGGTGATATCGTAAATGTTGTAACGCCAAGCACTGAGAGACTATATATACCAGTAACCTAAGTGCAATGTTTAATCGATTTATTGAGTGGTGACCATAATGCTTGTCCAGACGCTACTTTATTTTTATGTCGGAGAGTTTAATATCTATGGCTGGTGGACATCCAAAACAATTCATTAATGGATCTATTTGTTTCTACGAATAATCATATTTTTGTGTTTACATGATTAGAATAATCAGTTCTAAATGAGGTCATTTCATTATTAACTGAAATTAACGCGTTCAGCATTGGAAGGACGAATTTTTTCGTTGCAGCGTCATTGTCTGATTCTGGTTCTCCAAGATCAGTAATTTTATTATTAGACATATTGAGAGAAACAGTACTAGTCATTGAATCACCGGATTTTTGTACTCGACCACGAATATTATCTAATATCGTTGACATAATAACACCAGGTTTAATGTTTCCATTACTATCAAACACCGCTATGCTATTTTTAGTTACTCCATTAATTTTAACGATGATATCTTTCAATGAAAGATTGCTTGTTTTTGATTTTCATTGTTTATCTTGAAATACAACTGCTTCCTTCGGATCTACATTTGCAAGATTTAATAGTTCAGATATTTCATCACTAATCTGTGTACTTACATTCTCATGAGTTATTCTGTCGGATTTTTGTTCATGGTTCGAGAAAGATCTTCCGTAAACATCAGCCATTATACTTTAAGATCTGTTTAAAACGACGCGTCTACTTGTATGCTCGTTTACGACTTTATGAGGTGCATCCGAAGATAGTGGTATAGCGTCGAGTACAGAAATTACTTCACGACCACATATTGGCGGATCGGTTATTGTTTGTGTGGGTAATGTTGAACACGAAATTGGAGTTTTTATTGTGTTTACTTAATACAATTTTTTTTTTGGTGGAACCAACCCATACAAATCAAAATAAATAATTCCACGTGGATCAATTGCGTATGCCAAGCAATGAGTACCAGAGCCGGAACTTTTATCGAGATTTGGGATACCAGTTTCAATATTGTTTGGTTGTTTTGGTAATTGATCACGTATAAAAATTACCTCAGAATTTTTTTATATTTAATTTTTTAGCAGCATCGAGTAAATCAAACTTTGACATAGGAAGAATTAGAGAACTGTTCTTGGAAGTCTCAGACCTTTTCCCTATCGATAAGAGTTTCCTAGAAGTATTAGAGCTCGGCCGTGTCTTTTTTAATCCTTTTCCTGTTGTTTTATTTATCGCTAAGTTAGTAAGTTTACCAGCAGTAGCTCCAGCAGCACCAAGTGCAACTGCTTTTGCAACAGCTGGGGCTGCAGCGGCTATTAAAGCTAGTATATCTGCAAGAAGTGAAACTATACCACCAGTCTTGATGGAATCTTTAATGGAGCTTGCATAAAATTGAGTTTAACGCCTGTTTTTGATTGTTTGGGATCATTGAAATGCCTGATTTGACGTTCTGACAAAGATAGTTTATTTTGACCACCTGTGATCTGTTCTTGTTTTAGTGATACTTTTATTCCACAGTTCTTTGCTGAATTTGATTAAAGTTTTCTAATCTGACCAGGCTTCAGACTGACACTAACATGATGCTATGACATTATAAATGAGCGATTTAATTACATGTTTTCAATAGGTGCATCAATAATTCTCATTCGTCCACCAACGCCTTCAAGTAACATAGATTTATCGCTGATTATAACTGCAATGCTCTGTAATTAACACCACCAGCTGGATTTACACGAGCTCGAAAATGAATATCAACGACAGATTGTTTAAATAAATCTAAATGTTCTAGCGAAAAGTAATAGATCGGATACAGACTTGTAAAATCTAACTGTGATATTTGCAAACCAGTATCTATATTTTGATCACGTCCCATAAACGTCATTAAACGATCATATGCACGCGCTACATAATTTTGGGCAAAATTTAACAGTATATCTTCAGATGGTTATTGATGTCAGTTTATCCTTAAAGAAACTTCACAAACTGCAACGTTGTCAGATATCATGTGATTGTTTAGTCGATGAGCATTTTGTAAAACGATAAATATATGTCTTGGTGCGGAAATTCATTGCGGTGATGCTATATGCCATGTAAATAACCCAGCACCATTACCTTGAATGCAATCTGTAAGTACTGTCAACTATTATAACAATGATTTTCCACCTGAATTCGTAAAATCGATTAATCTTTCTTCTTCAACAATTGACGGAGTTATTACTGGCATCCACGGTGAACGTTTAAATAATATTACTTGACTAATAGCAACAGCAACACCACATTCATGCCAAATGGCATCCTTTTCATTACCCTTTCTCACAAGTATAACTGTATGTTTTGCTCCAAAGATAACGTTTCTGACATTTCTACAAAATCCAAAGATATGAGATACTAGAATTGAGCATGAACATCGTCTACGATCACCTTTGAATGTTGATTTACATGCTGCAAATCCTAGGTTGTAATTTGGATTAGTTTTAATAACAACCGATTCTATATCTGCGCCATCAGCAGCAAATGTAACTTTTTTTGGTCGTCTTATTTCATACTGTTCACCTTCAGAATTATCTTTTATAAACATAATTGAGGCTCCATCTGATCTTGTATAATCATCCGAATATCTTGCTAAATTTAATATTGTTGTAACAACATCAACATCTTTTTGAATTGTTTCAATATTTCTTCCGTCAATCATATACGTAGCGCTGTGAAACAACGCCATAATACCAATGTTAGGAAAACCAACTTTAACATCACCTTCATATGCTATATTAGCGACAACGTCTGTTACAGGTTCTCCTTCTATTTCAATAAACGCTTCAGCAGGTAAAAGTATCTGCTTGAATCTTGAACTTGTATTTCAATTCGCCCACGCTGATTTGGTACACGTGCTTCATAAGAATAATATCGATAATCGCGCATAGATTCATCTTTAAGAATTGGTGCGTCCATATCAAACGCTGGATCGGATATACGCTTAAACATGTCTATTATAATTGTCATCCTCTAACACGAATACCACTTACTGAAATAGAACTTGTATTTACCGGCATAAATTTATTAGTCAACTTGGCAGGAACGACTTCATTAACAGCCAACTATGCTGGTTTTTGATTTGCAGCTTGATTTACTATTTTGCTGGTATTTGCAGAGATAATATCAGTACTGGGTAATTTTACTGGTTGTTGTTTTCTTCGTACTAATTCTATTTAATCTTTCTTTGATTGATGAAAATGTTTTACCGGCAATATTACCAACAACACTGATACTTTTATCGTGTATAGCCTCAATAGCTTTCATTTGTAATTGTTTTGCAATCGGTATTGCTTTTGGAGCTATTCTCTTAATAAACATTGAACAACATCACCAAGTCCATCTCCGTAGATCGCTTTGTACGTTGGTAATCGTGAATGTTTTATTCTGACCATTACAGGTCCACGTTGAGCGTTGTGTACGATCATTTTATTAATAATTATTATACTGATCTAATTATTCTCAAAATCTGTAATTATTACATCAACAAGTTCATTAATGAAAGACTGATAAACATTATTATCCAATATACCTCCTGTAAATAATCTTCGGCAAATATCAGATATTTCATTAATAATTTCTGGAGAATTATTTCCAGCACGTTTTCCTCCGATCAGAATTTCTAATCGTTCAACATCAGAATGACCACTGTTAGGACGTGTAATAAGACCACTTCTTTGATTTGAAAAACCAATTCCAACAAAACTAGGAGGATCCTCTTTTACTTTTTCTAGTTTTACATCATCTTTAAATTTATTAAAATACGTGTCGTAATGTTCAGCAAGTTTATTAGCAAATATGGAATATACATCTTTAACCCAATCATCTTCTTTCCAAGAATCAACATATTCAGATTTTGCATATTCTTCTGTTTGAGTGTATCAGTAGTGAAGGGGGACGATTCAGGGACAATGGGACTTATCATTTAAAACACCCCTGGGACGATATAGGGACTATGTAAATTTAACATGGGGAAAAATCGTGGGACGATATAGGGACAAGGGGAATTAACATGGGGAATAAATCGTGGGACTGTCTAGGGACAAGGGAAATTTAACATGGGAGAAAAAAGCAATTCTAGGGACAAGGAGAATTGAACATGGGAAAAAATGGGGTAGGCAATTGAAAGTCTATCTCTTTTCGAGAAATGTGGGTTGCCCTGAAAAGGGCCTTTGGGCTTATGTTAATATGCCCTTAACATAAAGGGCATCTGTGGCATCTTCTTGTCCTCAAGCTGCGTCTTACTGCAGGGCCATAAATCAGAGTCCTCTTGAGGCATCCTTGTCTTTCCACATAGACTCTTCGTAACCACAGACTAGTGTCTGACTTGTGGACAACTGTCCACTTGGATCGGACATACATTAGCATGTCCGTCCTAAACATCATCGAAGAAACAAGGGTGGATGATTCGACTGTGGTCCACATCTTCAGGCGCCGAGAACAGGTGAATCAATGCAGTGAACTGCGCTTATTTATAGGTACAGGAAGGATTGAAACGGATTGAGTTCATTGACCAATCCAAACACGCGTTACAAAATTCAGGCAGTACGCATCCAATCCGAAGAGAACAGTCTGTGACGTCACGTGGTCTATATAGATTCGCTAGCGCCTGTGCGGTGTCAATCCATGCGACAGTGATTCAACATGACGGAAACTCAGAAAACGATCCATTGGGGTGCACCAGCAGTGGAGACCGCCCAAGGGAACCCGGACTTACTTTCAGAAGAGGTAAATTGGGATTTTGTGGATTTTCTTACCTCGCAAGAATTTGTTCCGGAACCTTCGTCACCTTCTTCATTACCGCACGTGGAGAATTTTAGACAGAGACAGAAAGAAGAATTGGAGAAATTTATACAGCGGCAAAAGGAAACAGAACAAGCTTTTCTCCTACAGCAACAGCAACAAGAAGAAGAGGTAAGAAAAAAACAACAAGAAGAAGCAGCAAAGAAACAAGAGGGTGAAAGTCAAATCGTCACGGTACTGTTGGACAGTTTAGCGGAGTTAAGAAGTCTGAAACAAATGTATCAAACTTCTTTATCACGACCGAAGAGAATACGGCCAACCCTGTGACTAAGCCTACCGTACCACCCTTAGTGATTTCATCCAAATCATCATCATCAGAAGTAGGCCTCGGCCGTGGCAAAGGCTTAAGACAGTTAAAGTTGATTGCTTAAACTCACCTCTACACCAAGATAAAAGGCCCTTTTCAGGGCCACCCACTTCTCTCGAAAAGAGATAGACTTCCAATTGCCAATAATTAAAAAAAACAAAAACCATTTTACCCCTATAGTACGTCTATATGAGTGCGTGAGTGTAGCTTCTTATTTAAAAATCAAAACTCAAAGACACTTACCTTATATAATTAATTTATTCTTTTATCAATAGTTACAATCCAATTCACAATTCACAACAGAGCACTTTAAAAAGTACATTCACTTCTTCTGTTTCTTTGTTTACTCTGTTTTTTAAATTTCTTCACCGTCACAGTCTTTTCCTCCTCCTCTTCCTCCTCCTTTTCTTCCCTTCTTCTTTTCTTCTCCTGTTTCTTTTTCTTCACCTGTCTGCTATCTTCCTCCTCTTCTTCCTCTGAAGAATCCCTCTCTTCTTCTGACTCCTCTTGTTTCTTTTTTGGGCAATCTGGAAACCAACGTCCTTTTTCTTGACAATAATAACAGGTATCTTGACTTTTGTCTTTTCTAGCCCCTGTTTTTCTTTTTTGACGGTCTGGACACTCTGAAGACCAATGCCCTTTCTTTTGACAGATATAGCAAGTATCTTGACTTTTATCTCGAAAGGAAGGAGAGTAGTCCATCGGCTGGTCTGAAGAGAATTTTCTAATGACCCCTTGCAAAGCTCTGATGAAACGTTCGATTTGGCTAGTCTCTTCCATCGTTGTGCTCGGTTTGAGACTGAAATGAAGTGAAAGGACAAGACACACACCCTTTAATATACGCTGGTTTGCCATGACTATAAATTAGTCTATGGTGTTTAAACTTGAGTCATTTGACGTTTTGCACTCAAGATGAAACGATCCAATTCATTTGAGAAGAAAGAAGAAGAAAGTAAGAGGCAGAAACGTGATCTATCGCCCCGTACCAGAACTGAAGTCTTGCCACAAATTCATGCCAGTGATTTTGAAGAGGACATGAGTGAACCAGAATCCAAACCCTCTAAACAAAGTTCGCCACCCTTAGTCAACCCTGAAAAATACTATTCCATTCGAGAGACGGAAAAGCGCTCCTCTAGAAAATTTAGAACCACGGCTTATAAATACACGGTGAAGTTTAAAGATTTCAAGTCCGAAGTACCGTTAGAGAAAGCAGAAGGGTTCATCACTGGGGTGTGGGATTCTTTGCTCACCACACTCAAGCGACAATGTCAACCCAAAGAAGACGATCGCTTGAGACTCTCCATACAACACGACGGTTTGAAATCCCCTGTTTGGATCGAGTTTAGCACCCCTGCAGAATTGACCGCTTCCTAAGTCATGGACAAGATTCAACACGTGAAACAATCCAATGATCAGTTTGACATCACCGATGGAAAAGCCACACTGGACATGACCCACGTCTCTCCTCCTCAAGGGACCGGACAACGCAATAAGGTGTTATTGGTGAACAACCTTCGCAGCACCAAAAAGAGTCTCGTCCAAATTCACAATTCTCAAGACCAGATGTGTTTAGCCCGAGCCATCGTGGTGGGACGAACCTATGGCGATAAGAACGACACGGTAGAATGGAAAAGAGACTGGGAGAACATTCGAAAATCGAACCGAGCCAAACAACGAAGTGAAGCAGAACTCCTGTTGCAACAAGCCGGCCTGTCCAAAGACGCACCCTGTGGCATTCCTGAAATGCAAAAATTGCAAGATGTCCTAGCTCCATTCTACACCTTGAAAGTGCACCCTCAAGAAGTGCGCGGACCTCTGTTGTTTCGAGGGAAAGACTTTAAGGATGGAAAATACATTCATGTCTATTATCACGATGACCATTTCGATACCATTACCAGTATCAATGCATTCCTGGGATACGGTTATTACTGTGAGAAATGTGACCATGGTTATAATAATCGAGAGCAACACAAACATTGTGGATCGAAATGCTCAGGATGTTTGGCCTCTCCACCCTGTCTGAGCGAAGGGCAAAAACCAGTGCATTGTTCAACTTGTCTGCGCACGTTTGTCAGCCCTGCCTGTTACCAACAACATCTGAAGACGCAAGGTTCACGGCAGAAATGTGCTTGTCAACTGCTAAGATTGTGCCCCACGTGTGGACAAGGCCCATGTACCAATAATGCCAAGGCACACGTATGTTCAGGAAAGAAAAAATGTCACATTTGTCACCACATCGTGGACTTGGAACACGAATGCTACGTGCAAAAATACCAACCCCCACCAGGGAAAGAGGATGGACACAAGAAGAAAGGCAATTTCATCTTTTTCGATTTCGAATGCATGCAAGAGACTGGCATTCACATTCCTAATTTCTGCGTGGCTAATCATGCGTGCGAGAAGTGCATTCTAGAACCTATCTTCAGTTATTGCCCTCACTGCAGCAAGATTCCTGGAGGACGTGAAAAAATCTTTCGGAGACCGAACACGCTAGCCGATTTCGCCCAATCGGTCTTAGACCCCATCGACAAGACGTGGAGCCAAGAGGACATCGAACGTTACGGAGATTGTCATGGTCATGCCACGGTGATGGCTCACTATTTCTCCGGATACGATGGACAGTTTCTTCTCAGATACTATACGGAACAAGGCACCGAGCGTCCTAAAGTCACTTTGAACGAAGCCAAAATCATTTTCATGCAAGTGGGACAAGTACAGTTTAAAGATTCGATGAGCTATTTTGCCATGCCTTTGAGTCGAATGCCTAAAACGTTTGGAATGACAGAAATGGCTAAAGGGTACTTTCCACACTTTTTCAATACGGAAGCCAATCAACACGCCGTTCTACCCCATTTGCCTGAGGCTTACTATTACGACCCTGACAACATGCGTACCGAACAACGAGAAGCTTTCTACGCTTGGTACCAGGCTCACGCCTCCGACCCTTTCGACTTTCAGGAAGAAATGTTAAAGTATTGTCGTTTCGACGTGGACATTTTACGACGTTGCTGTGGAAAATTTCGAGAACTGTTCATGGAACACGGAGGGGTCGATCCTTTGAAAGAAGCTTGCACCATTGCCAAAGCGTGTTCCTTAGTGTACCGGCAACGATTCATGCCTGAAAACACCGTGGCTGTCATCAGTCCTCAAACGACCAACTATGTCAAACGTCAATACTCGGTCAAAGCCCTACGCTGGTTACATTACTTGTGCGACAAGGAAGACAAATGCATTCAGCATGCCCGCAACGGAGGAGGCGAAAAGACCATCGGAACGCATTCGGTCGACGGCTGGGACTTAGAAAACCCCAAGATCGTGTACGAGTTTAACGGTTGCTTATTTCACGGATGTCCCGTCTGTTACCCTGACCGTGGCACTAAAAATCAGTTTTTACAACGAACCATGGAAGACTTGTACGAGGCCACTTGTCAGCGACGCCTAAAGTTAGAACAGGAAGGATACCAAGTGGTGGAAATGTGGGAACACGAGTACGATCACCGTTTGAAAACCGATCCCGAGTTTAAACGCCTCGTGGAAAGTTACCAGTTCATGGACCCGCTGAACCCGAGGGATAGTTTGTACGGAGGAAGGACCAATGCCACCTGTTTGCTGTACCAAGCCGACGAAGAGAAAGGAGAAGAAATCAAATACTTGGACGTGTGTTCCCTGTATCCCTACGTGTGCAAATATTGTCGCTTTCCTGCAGGGCACCCACAATTGTTCACCGAGCACATCGACCTGAAAAACATTCGACAATACGAAGGCTTGATCAAGTGCAAAGTTTTGCCTCCCAAGGACTTATACCATCACGTGTTACCTCACCATTGCCAAGGCAAACTGATGTTTCCTTTGTGCCGTACTTGTGCAGAAACGTGCAACCAAGACCAACCTTTTCAGCACACCCAGGAAGAACGGGTCTTGACGGGAACCTGGGTCAGCGTAGAATTGTTCAAAGCTCTATACATGGGATACCAACTGTTAGAAGTGTACGGAATTTGTCACTTTCCCAAGACACAACAATACCACAAGGGTTACCCCACGCAGAAAGGCATTTTCGCAGACTACGTGGATGCCTTTTTGAAACTGAAACAAGAAGCCAGTGGCTATCCTTCCTGGTGTCACACTCCCGAAGACCAAATACATTTCAAAGAGAAATACCGGGAACAAGAAGGTATCACTTTAGATCACATCGAGAAAAACGAAGGCAGGCGATCGTTTGCCAAAGTGATGTTAAATTGCTTGTGGGGTAAAATGGCACAACGACCGTGTTTACCTAAGACGGAATATTTGACAGAACCTTCCCGCTACTTCCAGATGATTCACGACAAAACCAAATTCATCAAACACGTGGACGTCGTTCGCGAGGATTTGATCTTGGTCAATTACGAAGAAGATCTGGACTTTGTGCAAGACGACCCTTTTGGAAATGTCATCATTGCGGCTTACGTGACAGCTCATGCTCGCTTAAAATTGTACGAAGCTTTAGAACTGTTAGGGGAACGCGTCCTGTACTTTGACACGGACAGTTGCATTTACATCCATCACCCGAGTCAACAGCACCCTGACATTGAAGGAGACCGTTTAGGAGCCTGGACAGACGAGCATCCCGACGACAAGATTCTAAGTTTCGTCAGTGGCGGTCCAAAAAATTACGGCTACGAATACCGGGACAAACAAAGAGAAGTGCACACGAAGTGTAAAGTGAAAGGATTGACTCTGAATTTTCGTACCAGTCGTGTGGTCAACTTTGGGGTATTGAAAGAAGCCTTGCAATCTGGAGAGGATGAACACTTTAAAGTGACCACCTATCAACCCAACAAGATTGTACGTTTACCCACTCACCACATCGTCAGTCGACCCTTGGAAAAAGTCTATCAAATCGTGTACCAGAAGCGAGTGCGAGTTCCCAATCATTTCACCTTACCGTATGGACACATCGGTATAAAACATTGGTTGTAAAGGATAGTCATCCACCAGAGGCATGACTTCGCCACAGCAAGAATCGAGTGAGAAACCCGATGAGAACTCCAAGTTGAAACCCTACCCTTTTCCAGTCTTCTTACCTGACTATTGTGATTGTACCCGTCGATTGGACACGTTTCAGAAATGGCCTACGGATAGGGAAGGATTACCTTCTTCGCATGTTTTAGCTAGAACAGGATTTGTCAACTTGGGACCTGAGTCAGGCTTGGGATACGAAGTACAGTGTTTCGCTTGCGGACTGAAGTTACGAATGGATCTATGTATCTACAAAGATTCAGCTATTCTGGAACATACTCGATGGTCTCCGCACTGTACTTACCTTTCTATGGCCTTTCCACCCATGACACTA
This sequence comes from Sinohyriopsis cumingii, assembly GCA_028554795.2. Taxonomy (NCBI): domain Eukaryota; kingdom Metazoa; phylum Mollusca; class Bivalvia; order Unionida; family Unionidae; genus Sinohyriopsis; species Sinohyriopsis cumingii. Next base: position 109,638,667 of record CM068827.1, read on the forward strand.
CGGTACAATGATGACGGCACCTTAGAGACGGTACCTTGCAAAACTAGACATAAAATACATAAAAAAGGAACGATGTACAAGCTTGAGACTGCATTGCGACTAGTATAAAAAGGGACTATGGTCAAGATCGATAGTTCATTGTGACTACCAAGACCAAGCGAACAAGACGAATACTTTCAGAGAAACACAAAACAACTTTAGACAGGTACACTTCAAGTGTGGGGCTTCTGAAGTGGAATGTGATTGTGAGCCTTGCGATGGGAACGATGCTGTACGCTGTGACCTTAGCGATGCCGTAAAGCATCATGGGAACTTTGTTCTCACTACCCCTATCATGGAAAGTGATGCTGTGCGTGTCAAACCTGAGGGATGCGAAAGCGATGCCCTCGTCCTCTTGGACACTTTACTGGGTTTCGTTTTAAAGGTGGATGTTCACTTTCACGTCTACCACCCTACGGATGTCATCCAGCTCTGAGCAAACTCCTGTCCATGTCACCCAACCCTCATCGAAACGAACCTGTGAAAGACGAATATTCGTTTCCTGTACGTTTGTCGGAATACTGCGACTTTGAAAATCGTCTTCAATCGTTCAAAGGAAAATGGCCTAAGTACCTGGGAGGCCCGATCCCCGAAGAATTAGCCAGAGCCGGACTGTTCTACTTGGGCGAAGGGGATAAAGTCAAGTGCTTCAGTTACGGTGTGTCACTTCACCACTGGGAACCGCAAGATTCGGCCTACGTAGAACATGCTCGATGGTCACCGAACGAATTGTCATTACTTACCCTTAGTGGGACCAAGACATTGAAGTAACTTACCATGTCGTTGACGAAGAAGAAACCAGATTGGCTAGGAGTGAAATGTTGGACATCACCGAGACCGGTATTTAAACTTCATTTCAAAAACGATATTGAATCATTACCTAAAGAATTGCAAGAGAAGATTTACAAGGAAGTTTGGCAGGGGTTTGCCAGAGTGAAATCTCAATGGGTAACTGTATAACTTTTGTGCCGAGAAATTCACAAGAGGAAAGTGAAAAAAGTCAACCAGTGTGTTAGATTTCTCTGGGTCAAGTGTGCATTCGTCCTATTATATCACTCTAGACCGTTTACATCAAAAGAGTTCAGTGAGATTCTTGGACGTTACCCTGAATGGCAGTGGTCAGAAATTACTCACTATGTGGATTACTTTTGCTCTAGGAGACGATTGTGAATTGTACGGACTGACCTATTCATGGATACTTTACAAGACAACATTCGTGCTTTGCCTGTGGAGTTGAGTGAACACATTTACCGAGAGCTGGTCAAAATACAAGTCAAACGTAAAGAACAGTTGCATCCGTTACGTCACCAGATCTTTAACCACTGGTACCTGAATGGTATAAGAGGACTGATTCGTCAGAAATTGTTTCAGTGGTCAGACCTTGTTGAACACTTTCAGTTAGTGAATGAACTAAACGTTCGTAATTTTGGTTACTTCGAGATTCACCTAGAGCAACGTATTGAGGAAGACGAGTTAAAGGATTACCAACATATGTTACGTGGAATCTCCTTAGAGGAAGACGAAACATCTAGACAAACTCTGACGTTTCGGTTACAGTATGCAAGATTTAGATTCCCTACTGGAGAACGAAGATGTCTAGTTAGAAAGTACCTTTATTGCTTCCGAAACAAAGAGACTATAAAATCAGGAATCCATGCCACGGCTTATGTCACATGTAATTGAACAGATTCCGTGGAAGGAACTCAATGACCATATTCAAACCGTGGATCATTACCATCGATTATTACAAGAACTGTATCCATTCAATTTGGGTCGACAAGTGGTGTGTGTCTTAGTGACTTGTTTTCTGGGATTTCGTTTACCAGCCGATTCCTTGTGGACTCTTTACGATCAGTACTTACCACTCCAATGGTCTTAAATGGTCACGAAATACTCCTTTTGCTCAAAGCCTTGCGTTTTCATCTGGATACTTCTCGACCTCTACGGGAAAAAATGATTCGTCAACTTTTAGCTACCCAAGACGTGTATGACGATGTGTGTGTAGCTTGTGACTTACACCCCCATTGTACAGATGTCCGTGCCTGGAAAGAATGGGATTTTGAGGCTTGGACCCAAGAAGTGGCCCAGAATGCACTAGAGTTGTTCAAGGAAAAAGTCACTTTTCAACCAGTGTCAGTGACGGTGCCAGAAGAACCCATCACCCAGGACAGAACTGTCGTGGACATGCCTGAAGGACCCTTTCGGGAGGACACCTGTGTGACCTTACCCCCTATAGAACTGGTCAGAACATTACCCAAAACATGTTGTACAGACACTTGTGTTTATTCCACGTTGATGGTTATCATGTGCCTTTTATCGTTGTACTTAAGCCTTTGGCTTTTATGTAGTTTTGTCTTTCGTGTTCATGTTTAAAACATTCAATAAACGTGTCCTGTAAAAAGTATATAAACTCTTGTCTTGTCTGTTTTCGTGTCACAAGTGACATTCCTAACACTATGGCTACCTCTGCTGACTCTGCTCCCTCTTCCTCTACTGTCAAAGTCATCGACGAACACTTAGATCGTGCCAGTTGGGAGGCTTTGTATCTTCGCCATCCCTTTAACATGCTCATTGCTGGACCTAGCGGTTCAGGCAAAACCGAATTCGTCAAACTCTTGATCGAACATAAACATCATTTGATCGATCGACCACCTCAGCGCATCGTGTGGTGTTACAAAGAGTGGCAATCGGCGTACAGCCTCTTGCGAGAAAGTCAAGGCGATTCCATCGTGTTTGTGGAAGGCATTCCTAAAGAAGACGACGGCATCGTCTCTGACTCCCGTCAAACCCATTTGGTCATTTTCGACGACATGTTAGGAGAAGACGAAGAAGAAATTAAACTGTGGTTCACGCGCAAAGGGCATCATCGTAATGCCAGTGTCGTTTACATCACCCAAAATTTGTTTTAACAAAGTAAAGCCCATCGCACCATCAGTCTCAATGCACATTACGTGGTCTTGTTTAAAAGCCCTCGAGATAAATCGCAAGTGCAAATCTTAGCCAAACAGTTAGGAACGCCTTGGCTGACTCAGGCGTACGACGATGCCACTCAAACTCCACACGCCTATTTACTCGTCGATTTGAAACCTACGATCCCCGATGATTTGCGATTTCGTACCCACTTGTTTCACCACTGGTGCTAGGACGGAGGGCCTGTCCTGTACACGTCTCCGTCCTCGACTTAATTTCACTCCAAAAAAGATCTATAAAAACCTCAGACCCTTTTCGTCTGTCTCACACAGTTTGAACATGACGTCCCTTCAGTCGCATCTTCCCGTCAAATTGATTCGTGCCTTGTATGGTATCAGTCGAGAAAAAAATCCACAAATACGGGCTCGTGTCTTAGAAGCTAGTCTCAAAGAAGTCTTACGATGGTTCACGGCGACAGCACGTCAATTACTACAAGGGATCATTCAGATTCCTCATCAAACCAAACGCTTTTTTGATCGAAACAAAGTCGCTTTGACCCAACTGGCCGATCCCTGCATCGACACTCAAACCAAAAAACAAATCATTTTGAAACCTGGAGGGAACGGTACTCTAGGAGGGGTCATCATTCGCTCTCTCTTAAGATGGGATCCTAATGCCCCCAAAGTTCTTTCCAAGAAAAAAGTCAAACGAAGCTCCAAGAAGAAGAAAAAGACCAGGTCCCCAAGAAGAACTTCTCCAGTGGCGGGACCCTCCTCTTACCAGACACCACCCCGGAAAAAGAAAAGAAGCCCCAGAAAAAGAAACAGAGAAAAAGTCCCCAGAAAAAGAAAAGCCCACAGAAGAAAACTAGTCGCAAGAGAGACACTTCGGCCAGGACGCAACCTTACACTCGCAAACCACGACCTGCAAAGGCGGTGACCGCGTCTCCGGTAGCCTCACGTTTATCCACTTCCCCGTTGATGACACCAAGAACTGAAGAGTACTTGGAGACGTTGATCACACCAAGAACTTCTCCGTTGATGACCCCAAGAACTTCCCCAGTGGCAGGACCCTCCAATTTAGTGGCAGTGGCCGCTGCTCACAAAGTACCTTCTCCCAAAATCAAAGTTCAAGAGAGATCCGGCATGTTACAAAGTTTACTGGATTTGTCCAAGCAAGAACTGGCTCGATTTAGTCCGTTACTTACCCCTGCACGACGTGTCATGCCTGTCCTGAAGTTGATACGCCGTGAAGACAACCAGTGGCGACGCGTTCCAGTATACAAAAGGCCTGTGACCAAGTAGGGGTATCAGTGTTTTTGGTGCTGAAGACTCAAAGATGTCACCCTCCAGAAAACATCCCTCTTCTAAACAACCCCAAGGAAAGAAAAGGAAAGGACTGCCTCCACGTTTAGTCAAACATGGGGACATGTTATCTCTGTCCTGTCCAAAGCTTCTCCGCCCCTACGAAAAAAACTAATTCAAACAGCCTCCAAAGAGGTCATCGATACCGTGTGCGAATGTTGTTTGAACGTCTTGAAGGGCACGATCCCTTTGTCCAAACACCAGAAACAATGCTTAGGCAAAAATCGTCACGTTCTTCGCCAAATGGTTCAAAAGAAAATTCCCATTCGTCAAAAGAAGAAGATGTTGGTCCAACGTGGAGGCATTTTACCCTTCTTGTTAGGTCCATTGCTGAAAGGAGTCTTGGGAACCATGTTGGGAGGACTGGTGGGAGCAAGATAAAAAGGCCCTCTGAAGTCCCAAGATCTCAGAATCGACCCCTCACAACCCCATGGAAGGACGAAAACTAGCTTTAGTGCCTTACAAACGATGGATGGAATACCATCGTTGGCAAGAACAACGCACCCCGCATTTACCTCCCAATCCCAATTTGAGCGAGATGTCCCAGTTACAACACGAATTGCAGTCCTTGATGGATCGCCAAGATTTGTCCGAAACAGAAAAATCACAAAAGTACGGTCAACTCTTGCAACGACTGCAACTCTTTCACCAGAAAGTTTTAGACGAAACAGCTCTACCCACTCTGAAAGATTTTAAGACCTTGATGAAAAGTCCAGCACCATCATCACTACCACCACCACTACGACCTTCCCCAGGGGTCACCAGAGATGCTACCCCACGAAGACCTGAGGAAGAAGAGATGCGAGAAGTGTTTCAAACACCGTCAGCAGGTCCCATTTCAAGTAAGATCGCAGCATCCTTGTTGACCCCGACCCCCACACCCCAACGAGAAGAAATGAAAGCTTGGGTTAAAAAGGTGATGTCCACTCCTCCTTCGACAGAAGTGAAAAAGAAAGAAGGGAAACCAGAAGTGAAAAAAGAAAAGAAGACCAAAGCCATTCCATTGCCACCTCCATCACTACCTTCGACTTCTACTCCGTTAGCCCATCGGACACGTCAATCCGTTTCCAAACCACCCTTTCGTCCCACCCAAAGTAGCATCACCGAAGAGTGGGTGACTTATTAACACATAAAAAAATGGAAAAGGTGTTAGCCAGCATTTACTACGATCCCTCGCATCCTGCAGGTTACGCAGGAGTTCAAAAATTGTATCGTGCTGCCAAAACTCAACTGAAAAGTCTCCGTTTACCTCAAGTGCAACGATGGTTACAAGAACAAGCCATCTATACTTTACACAAACCCATTCGACGCATGTTTTCCAGAAGTCGCACCCGAGTGGAAGGCATCGATCATCAATGGCAAGCCGATTTAGCCGATGTCTCTCATTTGGCCAGCTACAATCGCAGCTACAAATATTTGTTTTGTGTCATCGACGTCTTTTCCAAATTTGCCTGGGTCGTACCCTTGACTTCCAAATCGAGCAGTGAGTTAGTGCGAGCCCTGCAACGGGTGTTGAAGCAAAGCGGTCGTCACCCTCTTCGATGGCAAACGGACAAAGGCACCGAATTTCTGGACCAAGCTTTCCAAAAAGAATTAAAGAAACGTGACATTCATTTTTTTACCATCGAGAATCCCGAAACCAAAGCCAGCATCGTGGAACGTTTTCAACGCACTTTGAAGGAACGCATGTGGAAATATTTTACGCATCACCACACTCTGAAGTACATCGACATCTTACCGCACCTGATGCAAGCGTACAAATAATCTTACCATCGAAGCATCGGACGTGCCCCGCAAGAAGTGACTCTCGACAACGAAGTGCTGGTGTTTGAGCGCCTGTTTGGTACGTCCCCGACGAGGGCTGTCCCCAAGAAAAGTGGAGAGTTGACCATAGGAGATTGGGTGCGCATTGGCAAAACCAAACGCACTTTCGACAAAGGTTACTTACCTAACTGGACGACCGAATTGTTTCGTGTCACTGGACGAGTGCATGGCCGTCATCCTGCCGTCTATAAATTAGAAGACATGAACGGAGAAGTGCTCAAAGGAACGTTTTATTTGCCCGAGTTACGACGTGTCACCAAAAAAGAAGACGACGTGTACGACATCGAATGCATTCTCGAACGCAGAACCCGTAAAGTGGGCAAACGACGTGTCAAAGAAGTTAAAGTACGTTGGAAAGGATATCCACCCAGTTTTGATTCTTGGATCGACGCTTCGCAAGTCATCGACTATAAAAAGAAGTGACCATCATGCCCTTTCACACAGACGCAGGTACGTCGACTACTCCTTCACCTAGTTCTTCTCTGCAAGATTTACAAAAACAACCCTTGTGGGTGTGGTGTGGAGAACGTGTGCCTAAAACGCAAATCGTCTTTTTCTGCCAAATCTTCGTGGTGTATTGTGTCATCGGGGCAGCCATCGCCAATTTGAGTTTGCAACAAGGAGACAAACAATTGTGGACCATTTTATTGAGCAGTTGCATCGGTTACCTGCTTCCCAATCCCTCCCTGAAATTCTCTTCCAACGGGAACCACGGGAACCTTGTGTCCAGTGCCAGTGCCAGTCACCACTCCAACAACAACAACAACAATCCCATTTTGAGTGGAGACACACCTCTGACGTCCAGTAACCCCTCGGACAGCCACAGAACTCTGGAATTATGAGTCACCAAAACCAATTTTACTTAACCTTACCCAGTGACAGTTCCATGGAGGTGTTTCCCAACAACACGTTGTGCTGTTACACGGCCAAATTACCTCTAGCCATCCCATTAGATCACGAAGCCCATTGGGAAGTAGCTTTGGTAGAAATAATTCACCCTACACAAATCCAAAACATCACTGAAAAGCAAAACACTTTTGAGGTCGAAATCCTGAACCAACAATTGCAAGAAACCATGAATGAAATCGGGTTTTCAGGCGACGTAAAACCAGCCAACAATCCACTCTTCAGTATCTACATCTTGAAAATTTCGTCAGGGTTTTATTTTAGTGGTCAACATTTGGTGGATACCATTGCTTCCAGGTTCGAATTAGCCTTTGGCAAAGCCCTGAACAGAATCAAAAAAGTGTCACCCTGGAATACCATAAAGTGGCTCGTCGCTTACTGATGAAATATCATGATACGCAAACGTTGTCCATCAGTTTTAATCGTGACTTGTTTGATATTTTAGGTGGAGACACAAAAATGGCTCCAAATTTTAAACCGAAGATCAACAGCAATATGGAATTTTACAAGTTTTTTCGATTCCCTGTAGAACTGAAGCAAGGACTGAATTTGATCTTTGTGTATTCCGATGTGGTGGAGTATAACGTGGTGGGACACACCTCCGTGCCGTTACTGCGTGTCATTCCTTTCAAAGTGGTTAGTGTCACGACCAGTGACCAGGAAGGTGGAAACACCTATCACGTTCACCGGGAATTTGTACATCCTCATTATTTGCCTGTCAGTAAGTCATATTTGGACACGGTCAACATTGCTATAAAAGGAGATCTGGGACAAATATTCCATTCACCAAAGGAAAAGTCACGGTGAAACTCCATTTTCGAAAACGGTTCTCTCACGACTCGTAAGTCATGTATCCAGTGTACCGAGGGGTTGCTCGACAGCGAGGACACGGTTTAGGAGATATGCTAAAATCGGCCTTTCGTTCGGTGGCTCCGGTGTTGAAACCGATGGTGACACGCGGACTGCACGCCTTGAAAGATGCTGCACTGACACAAGGCAAAGAATTTTTCCAAAATGTCATCATCGACAAACAAAACCCCAAAGAAGCCTTCATGAGGTCAGGCAAAAATGTCTTGCTGCAAACGGGCAAAGACCTTTTGGGCCGACGAGAAACACCTATAAATGCCCTGCACGCTACCGAGTTAGGCATTCCTACTTCCCTGACGCCACAGCAAGGACAAGGCAGAAAGAGACGACGAAGAAAACACCCTTTTACCAGACTTGACACGTCTAAGGCTAGAAAGACAAAGAAAAGAAGAACCGTTCGAGACTTAGACGTTTTCGATTATTGAAAAACAGCAACAAAAAAAATGATGTACCGAGAGTCTTGCGCCTGTTCCAAGTCGGAACTGGATCTGTTTGCTATGCCCCCCACCATGATGACGATGCAAGAATCCCAATGGGTGGAATTTCACCCCGTCTCCTCATTGACAGATTCCGCTCCTATCGAGTTTGAAATCAAAGGACAGCCCGAAGATTACATCGATCTGAATAGCAGTTACTTGTACCTGAAAGTCAAAGTTCTAGATAAGACAGGAAGTGATATAGACACTGAAGCAGTAGCTCCCGTCAACAATTTCATGCATTCCTTGTTTAGTGGAGTGGACTTGTACTTGAATAACAAACTAGTCAATAGCAGCATGGATACTTACCCTTATCGCGCCTACCTGGAAAATCTCTTGACGTACGGAATAGACGCCAAGAACACTCATCTCAATGCCTGTGTGGTATGGGAAGCTGACGAAGCTAACGAGTTTGAAACATTCGAAACTGATACAAAGGATAAAAATAAATCAACAAATGACGGATTTCTAGAACGAAGAAACAGAATCATGGGAGTCGACACAAGTTTAGAACTGATCGATCGTTTGCATTTGGACATGTGGTTGCAAGAAAAGTATTTGCTGAACGGAGTGGATGTTCGCCTGAGACTGAATCGTAGCAGTACCGCTTTCCATTTAATGGCTGATAGTGACGATTACAAAACCAAAATCCAAGAAGCCAGACTCTACGTACGCCGAGTGGAAGTGTTACCTAAAGTGGGAAACGACATCAGTCAGACGTTGAGCAGAACGACCGCCAAGTATCCGATACGACACGTGGAAGTGAAAACCTTCACCATTCCCAAGGGACAGCGATCCATGATCGAAGATCATCTGTTCCAAGGACAGCTACCCAAACGTTTAATCGTTGGTATGGTCGAGAATGAAGCCTTCAACGGAGCTATCGCTAAAAATCCTTTCTACTTTCGACACTTTGGCGTGTCCAAGATCGAAGTCAGTCGCGATGGCAAAACCTTGTGTACCCGACCTTTCGAACCCGACTTTGACAAGAAGAATTACTTGAGATCGTACTTGTCCTTATACGAAGCCACCGGTCAGTTAGGAACCAACACCAGTCACGGTATTACGCACGAAGATTATGCAGGAGGTTATGCTTTGTGGGCTTTTGATTTCACTCCAGACCAAGGCAACGACGAGGGACATTTCCACCCTATAAAATCCGGCCAGATTCGTGCGGAAATTCAGTTTGCAAAACGAACCCCTGATGTAACGTTGAACGTCATCCTGTATGCAGGATTCGATACAACGATAGAAATCAACAGTTTGAGAGAAGTCATTCTAGATTATTAGAAACCATGGAAGACTGTTATCCCTCTTTACCTAGTGGAGAAACTTTGGAGATGGAATATGAGGAGACCGTGGAAAAAGAAGAAGTTATCATGATGAAGTCAAGATGGCCAGAACAAGAAGCCCATTTAGTCTCCTGTTTTGCCAAACACTTGGTCGAAAAAATGACGGAATTGATCAAGAAAGATTGCTATGGATGTCAAAACGATCATCCCAGTCAAATTCAACACGATAAATGCCTAATGCTGAGTCAAGATGAAAAATTAGACGAGTATCTGGACGAAGCTTGGAGTCTCATCTCGGACGAAGTCGTGTTGCACCAGTGGTATAAAGACTTGCGTGAACATTCTTGTCCACCATTAACCACTCAAGAGATCGATCGTATCGAAGCTTTCCTGAATCAGAATGAGGAGACGAAACGAAGAAACGGTTATTTGTCAGACATTTTCAAGCACAAAGTCAGGATCGAATTGATCACTTATTATTACCTGTGAAGAAGAACAAAACAAAACATGGATACCTGGGAACTTTATTACCTTTTGAACCACAGTTCGTATACTGCGTCGTGGAATCCTGTCGTCTGTGCTAAAGATGAACTCCCTCATCGAAAACCTCAAGACCATCTAGCTTATGTCATCAACACGGACGACAGTCATCTCCCAGGAACCCACTGGGTAGCCGTTTACTTTCCTCAAGAAGGATGTGTGGAATATTTCGATTCGTACGGATTGCCCCCTTTGGAAGACGATATCATTGACTTTATGAGAAGAAATGCTCAGACCACCCGATTCAATAATGTGAAATTACAAGGCACAGATTCCTTGGTGTGTGGACAATATTGTGTGTATTTTCTGCATCATTGCAGCCTGGGCTATTCCTTAGAACATTTAGTGACTCATTTTGATCCTCGTTCTTCTTCTAGAAATGATATGAAATTAGATCAATGGTTTTGTGACCATTATGCTTATCTTTTGTCTCAAGCTAGGAAACGTAGTGTCCATCAATTGCCTAATGACTTCCAACAATGGAAATCACAATTTCATTCACAACGTTGTCAACCCTGTTTAAAGTAAAGTGTTAATTGAAAAAAATGTTTGATGTTATATTGTTGAATTATTATTAAAAATGTTAGAGTTGTTTGTTAGTGTTAAGTGATTTTGAATAAAAAAAATGTTGTGTTTTGAAAAAAAAAATGCCTTTGTCTTTTGTTTGGCTATAGCAATCTTGATTCATGCTCTTTGACTTCTTACTATCCCTCTCATGACACTCATTGAACGTTGCGGCTCGAAAACCGTAGAGGGATGTTTTCCTTCACGTCCGCGCTTTGACTTTAAGAACAGGGGTAGTTTCCAGTCTAACCATCCATTGTCGACTCATCCTCCTACGAAGATGTGCTCCAAACTAGCTAAGCTAAACGAAGCCTACGTGAATTTGCATAGGGTCAGACACAGTCTGATACCGAAGCCAGAAGAGATAGAGAATGTGAGAATGTTAAAAGTCACTGAAGACCTGATAGAAGAGCTCTTCAGAGAAGAAGTGAACAGGGAGAAGGAAGAATGGACAGAGAAGTACAGACTTCAGAGACAGCAGCAACAGCAACAACACCAGCAGCAGCAGCAGCAACCTGAACCTGACAGAGGCTTTGTCGATTGTCGTATCGACACCAAAGAGTTCTTCTTCTCTTTCCGAAGAAGCAGACCTATCGTCAGAAAGTCTATCCTCAGAGGACGTCGCATTCTTAGAAACTAAAAGATTGCCATAGCAAACAAAAAAAACCCAGCCCTTTTCAGGGCTACCCAATACTCTAGAAAAGAAATAACAATCGATTTGCCAATGTGTGTAGGTAGAGTAGTGTGAATATAAACACTGACTCTTTTGTGGTGTGAGTGTATGTGTTTGTGTGAATAGTAGATCATGGTCATATTTTATTTTTGCTGTTTGACGTGCGTGGAGAGTAGATTTTGGGTTTGATTGAATTGCTTTTGCGTATGTGAATAGTATATTGAAGTGATTAATGAAAATTTTTAAATTAGTAATGGGTAGTATAAAAAAGTGAGTGAGTGTTTCTTTTGGGTCGGCGCGTTGTTTGGTCATGATCTAGGTAATATCAATTTTGTTTTAGGGGATGTTTTCCTTCACGTCCGCGCTATCACTATAAATTAAAAATCGCTCGGCAGTCTAGCTACCCTTGTTGATTGATCAACAATAAAAATGAGTAGCAGACTTGAAAAACTTTTTGAACTCCAGATGCACCTGGAATATGCCAGATGCCTCCTGAACGAGCTGGCTGCGGAGGCCCTTGTGGAAGAAGCCAGGATAGAACAGGAGGAGGAAGAGAGAAAAATGAAAGAAGAGGAGGAAAGAAAGAGAGAGATCAAGTGTCACCCTATGATGAACCCTGTGTGCAAGGTGACACCTGAGGCAAGGACATCTCCCCAACCTGTAGCTGCACCACAGTTACAACAGGAGGTAAGGATGCCGATTCATCCTAGAATTAGAAATAGAAGATGAGAAAGGGAAGTCTTCACTATTCCAGAGACAGAAGATCGGAATAGTGAAGCCACTCAACCCGCCTCTGCGCTTACAGCAACAAGGGTGAATTGGCAAGGAGACTGGAGTCAAAGATGCGTGTGCTGTGCCAGACCAGGAAGGTGCCAGCATTAGATAGGTGCATCTGGAGTTAAAAAAACAGCCCTTTTCAGGGCTACCCAAACCTTTAGAAAAGAAATAGTAATCGATTTGCCAATGTGTGTATGTAGAGTAGTGTGAATATAAACACTGACTCTTTTTAAATAGTGTGAGTGTATGTGTTTGTGTTTGTAAGAGCTCACATACGTTTGTGTGGATAGTAGATTTGGGGTTTAATTTTAATGCTTTGCGTGTGTGAATAGTAGATTTTGGGTTTGTTTATTGCTGCTTCACGTATGTGAATAGTACATCATATGAAATGAGAAAAGTAGGGGATGTTTTCCTTCACGTCCGCTCGTTTTAAGTAATAATCTAGGTAAGATCAATTTTGTTTTAGGGGGATGTTTTCCTTCACGTCCGCACTTTCACTATAAGAACCCACAAAGGTCGTCGTTCAAACCATTCTACAAAGAATATAAAAGAAGATGGCTTCAAACCAACTTGATAAAATGAAACCATTGCAAGACGTCCTGGACAAATTGGGTATGATGGAGCAAATGTTGGTTAACATTAACGAGGATCACTATTCTTATAGTCCCCATCGTGTGAAGATGGAGATCAACAATTTAAGAAAAGTAAAGGAAATGATCAGTGCTCTGATGAAAGAAATAAAGGAGGAGAAGGAGGATAAAGAGGAAAGGATAAGGATGAGAGTATGGAACGAGAAAATTGAAAAGGAAGAAGAAATGAGAAGAGGAAGAAAGAAGAGGAGGAGAAGCAGAAAGAAGAGAAAAAGAAGGAAGAAAAGAAAGAAAAGAAGAGAAAGAGTGTAGGACAGAAAATAAGAAGCTGGTGGAGAAATAGAAGAAATTAAAAGAAGAAGACGAAAGCCAAAGGCCCTTTTCAGGGCAACCCACATTTCTCGAAAAGAGATAGACTTTCAATTGCCTACCCCATTTTTTCCCATGTTCAATTCCCCTTGTCCCTAGAATTGCTTTTTTCTCCCATGTTAAATTTCCCTTGTCCCTAGACAGTCCCACGATTTATTCCCCATGTTAATTCCCCTTGCCCTATATCGTCCCACGATTTTTCCCCATGTTAAATCTACATAGTCCCTATATCGTCCCAGGGGTGTTTTTAATGATAAGTCCCATTGTCCCTGAATCGTCCCCCTTCACTACTTGTATCCATGTGCGGCTATATTTACTGCCTCTTTATATCTTGATTTCACGATACTGTCTAAACCCTTAGTCGTAAATTTATTCTTCATATTAGTTATTTGTAGAGATTGTGGTTCCTAAATTTGTGGTTTAGGAGATTGTCGTTTAAAAGATTTTGGTTGTGTATGTTTTGTATTTTTTCTGTTTTAAAAATGTGTGGCTCAGGAATCATTGGTTGAGAAATTTGTGGTTTTTGTGGCTCAGGTTGAGGAATTTGTGGCTCAGGTTGAGATTGTTGTTGTTTACGTAAATCCGCTTAATTTTCTTTCTTCTTCAATATACGCATTATATTTTGGTTCATCATTTCTAGCCTTTTTATTTTGTTGTGATATGTAAGATATACCCATGTAAAAATTTATCAACATTTACACCAGCATACTCAGGCTTTAAAAATTCAGGCTTTTGAAGAAAACCCTTTGCTGCAGTACTAGGTAAATTTTCCTCTGTAACATTTTAAAGATCTTCAATAACACCTTCTCTAAATTTATTAATCAATTCAACCTTTTCTTTTTTACTTTGGGTTTTGGAGTAAATCCTTTTTTTATTTCATCAATACCTTCAAATATTTCTTCTTCTCTACCAGGAGGTTGAACAGCAGCTATTTCAGTTGGAAGATCTCATAAAATCTATTTTGTTTGTTTAGTTCATCCTGCTATCTTTTCAATTGCTCAGCCGTTTGTTTTAACGTGGAAAGAAGACCTTCAATAGCTTCTGCAACTCTTTCAGTAACCTTTATAACAGGTTTTACCTTCTGCATATTCAACTTGTGCTTCTTGGCGTTCTTGCAGTTTTTGTTTGAGAGCAACATGAACAGGAAGATATCTTCTGATTGCTTCTATTCTTTCTCTAGCTAGTCTACTAGTGTAAGATTCTATTATTGATATAATAATAATAATAATTTAATTGCTCACACATTTACAGCAGCAGAGAGGGTGCGACCACAAATAAATGTCACTGTGGGTAAACAAAACATTATACAAATTTTGAAGAAAAAATAAAGGACAAAAATAGAGTAACAAAATAAACTAACAGAATTAGAGAAACTTTCGGTTTTAGTTAGAGGCTTCAGTGTGACGTTATTGACCTTTTTCTTCTTCACTTTTCGTAGAAATCGTTTTTTGTTTTCACAAATGGACCTTCCAGGAAGTGGTCTGTTCACCCTCTCTGCTCCTGATGAAGTATACACCAAATTACCCTGTTGATAGGAGATCGTTTGGCTGAATCGATTCCTACTCATAATTATTATCTCGGGTAATTACGTCAGACAATTCGTTTCTCTGAGGACTACACTTTAATCACAAATGGACATACGACGCGATCGGAATCGGAACGTTGGAAAACATATGGAAGAAACCTGATCAAAGTCACTCTTATACTGCAGGCCAAACGAGACTTAATCTCCGCAAACAGAACTTCAAAGTAATCGTAATATAAATTCTGATTAAAAGGAGAAGTGCTAATCTTTACTCAAGACCAATATTAACTTTGTCATTTATAACTTATACAGGAGAGGAAGAGCTGCTAATACATGTTCGAACAAATAAACGAAAAGAGAACACCGCAAAATATTTATATTAAGGTAGTATCGAATCATTCAGATACACCTTTTGCCAACCGTCACACTCAGATACACTTATTGCCAACCGTCACAATCAGATACACTTATTGCCAACCGTCACACTCAGATACACTTATTGCCACTTGTCACACTCAGATACAATTAATTGCCAGCCAGCACAATCATATACACTTATTGACAACCGTCACACTCAGATACACTTATTGCCAACCGTCACAATCAGATACACTTATTGCCAATCGTCAAACTCAGATGCACTTATTGCCACCCATCAAGCTCAGATACACTTATTGCCAACCGTCACTCTCAGGTACAATTAATTGCCAACCAGCACAATCAGATACAATTATTGCCAGCTCTCACACTCAGATACAAGTAATTGCCAACCAGCATAATCAGATACACTTATTGCCAACCGTCACACTCAGATACACTTATTGCCAACCGTCACACTCAAATACAATTAATTGCCATACAGCAAAATCGGGAACACGTATCACCAACCAACCAAATCGGATACATTTTTTGCTAGCCAGCACAGTAAAATATATTTATTGCCAACCAGTAACCTTTTGCTCATGCGAATGTTGGGAGATATGGAAATACAAGTGTTCTGTTACATGACTTCCAAACGAAGACCGGTTGTGGTAACAAACTCTATGTATCTTAACGCGATACAAAGAAGGAATACAAATCACGCATCAGTCTAGTCTAGACTTCAAGAATCAGTGACGATGACCATCAGTTTATCATCAGCAAGGTCTGTCGAAAGATTCTAAAAGTTGGCATATAAAAAAATTGCATTTTGTCCGTTCCTTCTTTTCTGGTTGTCACATACTTTATATTGTGTATTAACGTGTATGAATAATTATATTAAAGTAGAAAACAATCGATAAGTTTTGAGAACTTATGGTCTAATCTCATTGGGTTTTTTTGCAGTTGAGGGCAAAACATGTACTTTTTTGCGAAGTGAAAACGATAAGTCTGGTTTACTCGGAACGCTGTCGTATATCTCCTATATATGCCTTCATACAAAATCATTAAGTCCTTGTCTGTTAATTCCAGAAAAGATCACTAATAGTTTTTTTCAATACCTCGCTGATTTCCCTGTGCAGTTTAATTTTGCATGATACAGTGATTATATATTCACGAAGTAAATACTTATTGAGATTTCAAGTACACGTATGCCAGTTTCAAATCAAGTTTCATCGATATCCAAAATTGCCGTCCTTAGACTCATTAAATTTCTTTTCATACACGACTGAAGTAATTGATATAGTTGAAGAGTAATGAAAATAGTCGGGCTAAAATATATGATCTATCGCACTCAAATAACCTCTCAACTTAATATTCATGTTATACTATTAAATTCTCTGGGGTCAGGTCAGATTATTAACTGGATAATACGGACGATAAAGGATAACATCTGGCTATCACGATAATTTCCCCAACATGAAATTAAGCCGACTTAAATGAGTACATTAAGATCAAAATTTCCATTACATGTGCTAATAGTTCTTCAGCTGATTATCATTGGACTGAGCAAACTGGCAGGCAAAGTTGCCGCATAATCCAGTGCTGACAAGATTGCAGCATGGATACGGTTACAAGAGTAAAACATGAATTCATCCAGCTCTGGTGTTATTAAGCAATCTACATACAAACATACTTTTGTCCCTCCGGTCCTTTGTTTCACTCATTCATATATTCTTTATCTGTTAGTTAAGATATATGTTATTGCCTAAAAGTGAATTAACTTTAATATAATACCAAATAAAAGTGCATATGTACCTTTTCACAGCGATTGGCACAATAAAAAATAGTCTACGTTTTACAGGACGCTTACTAGGTCCTTGAATGAAAATCACAAACAAAGCAAAATTTGGTGGCTGCATAAAGATAAAAGGAATTTGTTTTACTAGTGTTTGAGTTTTGTGTTACTACTTTTGATAAAATGCCATTCTGTTGGTTCATGTTTTATTTTTCAGTTTATATCGCCCTATGTGTTAATTTTTAAAATAGGTTGTTATTTACAAACAGTTCATTTTTATGCAATGCTATGACAATTGGTGATCTTTGAAGATTACTTCTATGGTTCAAGATTTCATCTATACGTTTCACATTCGCCAGTAATCAAAGCGTTTGCTGAAAAATAACCTGAGATTTCCATCAATTATTCCAGGATGAATATACCGAATCCTACGTACAGTAAAGAATGGATAAACAATAAAATGAATTGCAACTGTTTCCAGAAGCAACGAGAATTCCAGAGCTAGCATCGTCTATATGACCGGCAACATTTTGACTTGATCTTGGGAAAATGCACCCTACCTCTTAATTAAGTCTGGTACAGAATAATCACGTGTATATTAGGAAACGAGGTAAAATACGCATTGTATATAATAACTGGTATTAAAAACCTTTAATTAAAAAATATAAATAAATAAACACAACTATTCTGGGAAATAGATCATGTGCAGTCGATACAAGGGCGCCTGGATGGATAGATAGATAGAGAGAGAGAGAGAGAGAGAGAGAGAGATAGATAGATAGACAGATAGATGGATAGATTGTGGTCAGTATAACTGGTAGAGGAAGATCCCGAGAGAAACCCAGGAAAATATCACCGACCCACGGGAAGCTACTGGCAAGCTTTATCGCTTACACTGGCCGAGAATGTAAACAGGTTTTGTCCCTAGATAAGATGTTTATGGAAGAAAACAGATTATATCCATAGGTGAAACGTATGAGACAAAGAAAATTGTGTCCCTAAGTGTTACGCATGGGCAAATGTGTGTGTGTGTGTGTGATTTGGATTTTTAACGTAGCTTTAAAAAAAGTCAGTCATATCGCTACGATGTCTGAAGTGTGGCAGTTTTTAGTGATGTCTAGCACTGGGGCATCATGCTGCAGACACGTGGCATGATGTCCCACCCAGTCACATTATCCTGACACCGGGCCGACCAGTCCTAATACTAATCTCTTAATGCTGAGCGCCAAGCGAGGCAGCTGTTAGTACCATTTTTGTAAGTCTTTGGTATGACTCGGCCGGGGATTGAACCCACGACCTCCCGCATCCGAGGCGGACGCTCTAACCACAAGCCCACCGGAGCGGTCATGGGCAAATGTACTATGTCACTAAGAGGAAAGAAAAAGATTTCCTAAGTGAGACTGAGAGAAAACACATTATTTACTTAATGAGTCGTGTGGGAAAACTGACTGTGTCCCTCTGTTTGACGTATTAGAGAAACAGAGTATATCCCTAAGTGAGACATATAGGAAAAACATATTATGTTCCTAGTGACACGTACGGAGAAATATATATTATGTTCCTAGGTGAGACGTATGACACAAAACAGGTTATGTCCCTAAGTGATACGTATGGGCAAATATATATGTTCTTAGGTGAGGTGTGTGAGAGAAAAAGATGATATTCCTAAGTGAGACTGAGAGAAAATAGATTATGTACCTAAGTCAGACGAATGGGAAAACAGGTTGTGTCCCTATGTTAGACGTATGTAACAAAATAGCTTAAAAGTATGAGAGAAAGCAGATTATGTCCCTATGTGAAACGTATGAGAGAAACAGATCATGTCCCTGGGTGAAAAGTATGAGAGAAAACAAGAAGTGCTAAGAAATATACCATCTCGTTTTGAGAGGGTTTTGATAATACGGGTGTATTCTTTGATCAAAAAACAAATTGGAGCAGCAACGAGTATTTTGAATTTGACACCGAATTACAGTATATATAGTTTTGAAGTGGGGATACCGTAAAGAAATAAGGAAAATGACATGAAAAAATGGGCATGGAATGGGAACTGTGGTAACACTGGACAACAAATTTTTACAAAAGTCATGTTACTGAAATAAAATTAGTCAATTCTTATCAATTTTTATGTGCTGAACACGAATATGACAGTCAAATTGCAAAATTGGCTCTAGTTTTTTTGTAATCTGCAAGAAATTAATGTTTACATAACGAAATGCATTCCAATAGTAAAAGGTCAACTGTAATAGCATACCTATAAAAAATCAAGTCATTGACTACATCTTAGATTTCTTCGCCTGTCTCTTGTACAGCTGTTCGGGAGCATCTCTGAGGAGTGTCCAGCAGTAGTCAGCCAGCATTGTAGTGGACCATTTTCCCTGGTATCTTTGTTCCATTGTTGCGATATCTTGATGAAAACGTTCGCCGTGTTCATCACTAACAATACCACAGTTGCTAGGAAAGAAATCCAAATGGGAATGAAGGAAGTGAATCTTTAGAGACATATTGCAGCCAAGTTTCTTATACTTCATCAACATGTCTTCTACTAGTTCCTTATAGTTTTCTGCCCTAACATTTCCGAGGAAGTTTGTAGAAACTAGGCGAAAAGCATTCCATGCTTGTTTCGCGTCACCTTCCAGCAAGTTGTTGAACCGGTCATCTTTGAAAAGCTCTCGAATCTGAGGACCCACAAAAACTCCCTCTTTAATCTTTGCTTCGCTGAGTCGAGGGAATTTTTCATGCAGGTATCGGAATGCTGGCAAAGTCCGGTCAATGGTTTTCACGAAGTTCTTCATCAAACCTAGTTTGATGTGAAGGGGTGGTAGCAAGATTTTCTGAGCCTCAACCAGAGCTGGGTGTTGGATATTCTTCTCTCCAATGGCTACATTCTGCCTGTGAGTCCATTCCTTCCTCATGTAGTGCATTTCCCTTGCTCGGCTATCCCACTCGCATAAGAAACACATGTATTTTGTATATCCTTGCTGCAGTCCCATTAAAAGGGCAACTACCTTCAAATCACCACAGAGGTGCCAGCTGTACTTGTTATACTCAATGGAATTCAGTAGCTGCCTTAAGTTATCGTATGTCTCTTTCATGTGGACAGCATACGCTACTGGAATAGATGGAAGAATGTTTCCATTGTGCAAAAGCACAGCCTTGAGACTCAGTTTCGAAGAGTCCACAAATAGTCTCCATTCTTGTGGGTCATGAGTGATTTTTAAAGCATTCATGAGGCCCTCAATATCGGAACAGAATATCAGATTACTTTCCTTTCTGAAGAAAGGCTCCAATTGCTGGTGGCGCTTTCGATATGCAGTAATTGTGACATCTTCTTCTAGAAGATTCCATTGTTGGAGTCTTGATCCTAGCAATTCTGCCTTGTTCTTTGATAAGTCCAAATCACGAATCAGGTCATTTAGTTCTTCCTGTGTTATTCTGTGTGGGGTTGATGATGCACCACAGTGAAAATCTGGATCACTGCATGCTGATGGACCAGGAGAAGAACAGGTCGACTCACCTTTGTCTTCGTCAGATGAATCAAGAGAATATTCTGCTGGAGGTTCTGGAATAGGAAGTCCCTCACCATGTGGAACTGGTCTCAATGCAGACGGAATGTTTGGGTAGACTATTCTCGACTTCTTTCGCTTCGTTATTCCGCCGGAAAGAGGAGGAACCAAGCAGAAGTAACAGTCATTTAGGTGGTTGCTTGGCTCTCTCCACACCATTGGGACTGCAAACGGCATTGATGACCTTTTGCAATTCAACCACTGTGAAAGCTGTGTTGTACATGTAGCACAGCATATATGCGGAGCCCAAGGCTTGTCTTGGTCACCAACCTTGCATCCGAAGTAAAGATGATATGCCTTCTTCACTTGAGAATTGATACTTTTCTTCTGGTTGGCAAATGTCACTTCCCCACAAATATAGCAAAAATTGTCCGCGGTATTAACACACTTTCGAGGCATTACTGTTCTTTATTGTACGTAAATGGATAAAATAATAAGTTTTATGTAACAGTAGCTTGAACTGTCTCGCACAACGTCTAAAATATTTTAAATGCTGAACCTATCTGATTGGGCTTTATATAGTACACTGCTTACGTCAGCTTCAGCAGCCGCCTGGCATTAGTATAATAGTACACTGCTGACGTCAACTTACTTCAGCAGCCGCATGGCATTAGTATTGCATTGCATCAGAAAATGATGCAATCAACTGTGGATGATGTGAGCATGATGGTATTATGCAATGTTACATCATTATTCCGGATGTTGCTGCAGTCCTACTGGAGAAATTTACACAGTGAAACATAGAAAATGAGGTATATGAATATCTTCAAAACGAGAGCCAATACAAATTTTTCACGGTTATATTCGTGTTCGGCACACCAAAATACTACAGATTAGGGCCTTTTCAAGTCAGTAATGATTTCACTGTTGACCAGTGTAATAATTTCAAACCTACGTTCAGGTCTCATGTCCAATTTAAAACTAATAATCCATATAAATCAGTTAACAAACATCTTTTGATCTTCAGACATGTGCTGTTTTAAACGACGATATTTCATCGTGATTCTCATTGTTTGACGAGTCGAATATTTTCCTGACCTTTTTCATAGATATGCAATGCTGTGATAGATGATATCGATATTAGAAACAATATATATTTACCGTAATAACTTGTATAGATATAGTATACTTCATGCAATTTAAAAACAATCTGGCAAACACAATTTCATTCTCTTTGTATTTTAATAGATCAACAGTCCCTTCGTTTGGGTTCCTTTCCATCTCATGTCTATTTTGTAAATGGATGAGATATCTGATCTGTCTTAACATAGAACTGAGTCATCTGATCTGTCTTAGCATAGGGCTGAGTCATCTGATCTGTCTTAACATAGGGCTGAGTTATCTGACCTGTCTTAACATAGAGCTGAGTCATCTGATCTGTCTTAACATAGGGCTGAGTCATCTGATCTGTCTTAACATAGGGCTGAGTCATCTAATCTGTCTTAACATAGGGCTGAGTCATCTGATCTGTCTTAACATAGACCTGAGTCATCTGATCTGTCTTAACATAGGGCTGAGTCATCTGATCTGTCTTAACATAGAGCTGAGTCATCTGATCTGTCTTAACATAGAGCTGAATCATCTGATCTGTCTTAACATAGAGCTGAGTCCCCATTAAACGAGCAGGATAAAATGGCAGAGAGAATTGTTTTAATTTGTTTACAACAACCTACAGTCTAATCATCTTATTTAAAATGTCAGTTTCGTTGATTTTCCGGAAATTTAATGTGTTAATTAGTTCATTGAAATGTATCAAACTTGACACTGTCGTTTCAACTAACCCAGCATTATAAATTCCAATAAGTTTGTCATAAGCGCGGCCGCTTCATTCCGGGGACATGAAACTTGAACTCTTTAAGTGTTGCTGAGTAAGTGTGTCGGTTTCGAATCAATCTGGAATCACTTTTAGCTTTATTCAGTTATATTCTCTGAGAGGAATAATTTATTTACATTATCAGATTTGCAATGTGGTCATTGGATTTTTGGACTAAAACACTGCTTTGGGATTACTAGGGACTAATTTTAAGACCTTCTGGATTATATCATTGGGATACATTAAGACTATTGGTACATTCAAGACTTGGAATTCATTCGGAATATTCTATATTTATTTAGACTTATGATAAAACTTGTAGAGTTATTTGTTATTTAAATTTCACCATACTGTAAGTTCCTTGAATTATTTGTTGGATTATACAAAACTTGTTGTTTTGCATTATTTTGTTACTTAGTTTAAGACCATAGAGTCGCAAAAGTTCCATAAATTTCTAGTTGATACAGTGACACAGTACGCTTGTAAAAAGGAACTTGATCAATGTTTATACTTTAATATTTGCAGATAATGTCGTCTGCTTAGGTAATAAGAAATTTGTAATCTAAGGTCTTGATTCCAAAATTTATAACCTACGAAATTTCGAAATAAAAATTTCATCGATGACATTTTCTTTCTAGATGTTTAGTTGTATTACCTCTCACATATTTTGGAAAGTTTACACATTTTATCATGAGGTTAGATATCGACATAGACTATGAAAACGTTTAGCTGCCCATAGATTGAGAATATATACTGAAGACCATCCATACATGCGTTAAATATATTATGGGTGGAATTGAATTCCAACATTAACAAGCATCTCAAAACGACTTTAATCTGGTCACAACAATTTATAATACTATAGTATTTCTAATAATTCCGTGATTACTTACATGAAAATTTGTAGTAGAATATTTCAAATGTATAGTTTTGCATGCATTCATTATGTAACAAGAATTGTCAAAACCATGATGTTTGAGTACTTTTCCAATGTAATCACTGTTGATTCCACAAATTGAAAGATCCTCTGAATAACGTATTCATAATTATATGTCCAAATGAAGTAACAAAACCCATGAGTCCACCATTGAAATTCTTCCAAAAGGTTTTGAAAGAATTTACACCAGTTATCTTGATATGAAGACACCAATGCTGAAAGCATGTTATATAGGAATCTTTGAATCTGGCGACAACTTTTGGGTCTAGAGCAGAAGTTCTCATTTCAAAACGATGTTTCATATTTCTTTGAAAATTGTGGATTAAGGATTATTCATTGATATGTGCGAAATTGAAGGAATACGGCAAATCTAGTGATACAATTATCAATCAGCTCTTAAGCTCATTTCTTGCATCAGTTCTTTCCACTGAGTATGCCTATGTCATTAGGTAAAATACTCCCAAATGACCTCAGTGTATTTATTTCTCTATTTACTTTTGGGCAGTGGATCAATGCAATCATTAGGCATGCTAGTCCTAGGAGCCATTACGTTTTTATGTATGCATGGGTACGTTTGATTTTCTAAAGGAAAATGTCTACTCGGCATGCATTTTACACAAATTCTCTAAATCTTTATTCAACTAATACTGGTTCTCTGAATCTTTATTCGACTCATATCTAACGATCTGTCATTCTTTATCTAGAGTTTAGCTAATCCTAAATCTGCAGCTGTGATACTGTCAATATGTTAGTACGAATCTTTCAAAGTATTACAGGAAAACAATTTGCATGGCGATTGTCTTTCCATCAACACATTCCAATTTTCAGTATAGTGTATCATTTGCTAGTAATAAAGGAATAAACTCGTTTCCAGTAGTATTTTATTTCAGGTCAGGAATGTGAAACATCTTCCTATTTAAAGTTATTTTCTCTTGTCACATTAATCTTTACAAACTTGCTGAACTGGATCATTTTGTAAATGGGGCTAATTTGGATATATCCAACATTGTCTACGTCGCCACCTGATTGAGCAATTATAGAATTCTTGGTACTTATGTTATAGTAGGGAGATCGGAGTTTCTTCCTAACCTCATTTGTAACATCACAGAGTTCACCACTACTACGCTTCAAATGATCAGTTTTCCCTCAGTATCCCTGTTTTCTATTCACCACATAGAATCTCTGATAGATTTCTAAGAAGAGTATTGCTATCAAAGGAATATTATTAAAATACCACGGAACATATGACGGGAAAATTTGGTTCTATTGGGACCAGACGTTGTAAAAACACTGATGGAGTTTATATTGAGACAGTTTAACTTAGTTTACATAAGAGGCTTGGAAATGCAAGCCACAAGTTCGCTATCGATTTACTTTCAAGGCTAATTTGAACTGTCTCGCAATCTGTACAGCTTATTTGGACACATGGTTGATGTCTTGTTATGGCGTCTGAATTAGAGTGCATTCTCTGTGTATGATCTCAAAAGCATAGATTGATATAAATATCACCAAAATGGTAATTGAAATTCTACCATTTTGAAATTTATAAGACATTTCAGACTAATATCACCAGGCCTCACTGTGAACTTCTTTTCATTACGATAGGGTTGAAAGGGTAAAACTGCATTTACTACCAAAAAAATATTTCATCTTGTGACGCAGTATTGTTTTAATTATTGAAATACATTTACTAAATTAGCTAATTGTTTTCTTGTCCATTCAAGAGTTGGCAGGGCACCATTCCTTGATCAACAATTAAGGCATCACATAAACGGATCATTGATTTATGTTGAAAATTTCAAGATCGGTGAATTTGTCAGTGCATTTGTTATATCATTGAAGGACTGTTCAAATTTTGATTCGTACAAATAATTTTAACTTTCTCAGAATATTCGTGTTAAGGTTTATCCAAGTTAGCAAACTGACAAGCATAAGATGTGTACTAACAAAAGAAATCAATTTTCTGGTTTCTTTGATATTTTTAAGTGAGTTTACCAATCCATTACTGATGTGATATTATCTTTACAAGTGCCAACACTGAATTCACTTCGGGTATGACTTAGAAATGGAACACCTTTTTGAAACAGGCTGCATGTTTTCGATAGAGTTTCAAGCTAGCAATGTTCAATCTATTTTTGTAATCTATCTCAAAATTGTTTTAAATGCTCTTGAAATGTTTTTAATATTTAATAATATTTAACTGAGTTAAATAATCATCAGTATCAGTTTCACCATCATACAGTTGAGATCTAATTCTAGACAGTTGATTGCTTCCCTTAATGAATGCCTGTGTTCACTGCTATCCATAATTCCACCAATAAAATTGATTGCTTGAAGGCCGTGGTTTGCTGCATGTATAATTCTGGAATTGTAATTTATATTTTCAGTAGTATGTATCTATTTCTGAAGGTTATGTAACTTTGATCCAAAGTCTTTAAATGCAGTTTTCGTGTGATCTGCAAAGGAGAGTATCTTTAATTTTCAATAGTAGAATACCATCTAGTACAAACTTTGTCTTTGCACAATTTGTCATATGTCATTTAAACTTGAGATAAAGTAAATTACTCTCCAGTCCATCATCGGGACTTTAATCCTTTTATTTTATTCCATCACTGCAATCATCATTTTCTATTTTACGTCTGATCAGTCACTTTTGAAACAAAAAAAAGGATAAACCTTTATCTGTATTGCTTAAGTCCGATATTTATTCCATGATTATTTCCTTTTTTATGATAATAAACTCTTCCCACTACAAGTTTCCAGGAGAAACCAGATAAAACCATGGGCATAATTACAAGAACAAAACACGAACACTTTATTTGTGGTATCACAATTTCTGCAATACGGCATTAAGTTGCAGAAACTATTATTTGTTTACCTTTGCAACCTTTTGAGTATTCAGTTGAACGTTCGCATCATTACAGGTGAGAATGAAGAATTACTTAATAAAAAACAACAGATGAATTTCGCCGCATTACAGATATTTTTAAATTTTCTTCTGAAATTAAGCTCGTCCAACAAAGGTTTCCTTCAAAACTTTCTATTAAATTTAGGTCACTTGGGTTCTGGCGCGCGAGAAGTTAGTTTGTTAGACTGACTGCAAGAAGGCACATTAAATTCTTAAACACCAGAGACGGTCGTATTTGCAATTACGTCGAGAGACAATGGTGTTCAAGTAAAAACTATTGGTGAAAATATGCTTAGGTTGGTACGATGTGTGATCTTTGTTGGCTTGATTTGTTAACACACACCATCCATCCCAACGACTATAGCCAGGACCACCACAGTAGTCTTGAAAAGAGATATATTTCATTACGTCCATCTTCTATGGCTGCTATTGTCTTTGCGTCATTGTGTGATTGTGTGTTGTGCAAAAATATAGTCTAGTTCACCTCTTTCACAAATATGATTGTTTTGTAAGTGTTATTGTCATGTTGCATTTTTTATATATGCAGGCAAGCATAGACCATACCCCTGCCATATTATGAATGATGGAAGTCCATGTGTGCTAGTTACTCCTCTCCTTTGGCTTGTAATTATAAGTATATTAGCTACACCCTTCTTTTGTGTTTGTGACAGTATGTTGTAGTATGAAAGTACACGAGCTACAACCTCCCTTTCCCGTGATGTCATGCTGGGTTGTAAGTGTGAGAGTTATCTCCTCCCTTTGCATGTGTCTATATGTTTGACTGCTTCTCTGTTCATTTTATTTACATGTATATTATACCTTCTCTTGTATCGTGTCTGATTGCGTGCTGGGATGTATAAATATAAAATAGCACACCCTACCTCCTTTCGTAAGTGTCTTTGTGTGCATGGTTAACTGTTAGACACTACCCGCTCTCTTTATATGTGCGACTTTCTGTTTGTATGCAGCAAAATAAAACAGACCCTTCTCTCTACATGTATATGTGAGTGTGTATAAAATAAACACACGAACCCCTCCATTTGCATGCATATGTGTGCTTGTTACAAATTACTGGCATTAAATAATAGTATTACCCACACTCATTTGTAAGACAAAAACGTCATGGAACACTGGAACCTACATCATTAATCAACTTTTTAAATCCCGTAAAAGTTCACACCTTACTAACCAATGTTTTTAAAGTTGTAAATATATACACTTTTAAAATGTTTGCATGTCATACATTTTTTCTTCGTTATTTTCGCCCAGTGAGATTTTATACCTTGCACATGAAGAGGAGATACTGTGTGTGTGTGTGTATGTGCATGTGATAGGCACTTCTTTTTTTATTCCAGTTAGCCACGTCATCGTTTCCTAGCAATGATGTTTAGTAACTGTTTCAAAAAAGGCACGTATAAATACCGAGAACAAACGTAATGCTCTGTTAATAACATGCCATTAATATCAGAACATTTTCTGGGTTGATTTAAAACCATATAAAGCCATTTAGTGGATTTCATCTCTTGTAACAAAACCATTCAGTTGATAATTATAAATTTATATCATATGCCTGACTAGTCTGTAATGAACAAAACATAAAGATGATATAATTATTTGACTCTATGATAGCAACTCACTGAGCGCAAAAGAATACCGTGAGAGGGAAACCCCGCTTCATCAATACAACAGCCGTAGCTCTCTCATTGTACAACGTTCCGTCAAAGCGGTAGCATTGTGACCAAGCGTTCCAGACAGATACGTATCAGAAGTACGCACGGGAAGGCGTTTCCTATTCAGCGTGTATTAGAAACTGATTTTGTTTCTTTGAAGATCGTATTGTCGAACATAAAATAAACGTGGGCTGGTGCATACTGTCGACTGGTGCATATGCTGTGGACTGGTGCATTTTGTATTCAAGGGTTTCAGACAATACATAAAGTTTCAATCTCATTGTTTGGAGGAAATAAGACTTACCGATTTTCTTTTGACACTTTGCCTTCGTTTAGCTGTATGATATGACTACGATAAAAATATCATCGTATGCGAAGGCTCGTTCTTCATATGGACACTTTGAACAGACAGGTGGGTGACTTGTTTTTCAATTATATATATATATATATATATATATATATATATATATATATATATATATATATATATATATATATATATAGTAATTTATAGTAATTTATAAAAAGAGTTCAAGCTATATATTATAAAAAGGTTGGGGTAATGATGAGTCTGTTTTTACCTAATTGTATCAATACTGTATTTTCTTTTAAATCCACAGCAACATGGCAGATATCATTTCCTGATATTTTTATAACAATCTTGGTAATACAATATTGGTACATAAACACTTTTAGCCTTAGGCTTGGACTGTTTGTTTGATTGTGTCTTTTATATAGTTTCTTAATCAGTTTTCCTGTCAATCAATTTTTACTTTAAATGTGCAATGTTTCTTCATGCCAAGGTCCTGTATACCATCTCATTCGCTGAATTCTGAGTCCCGAGTTTTCAGTAAATGTCGTCAGAGCTTTATGCCAGATGCTTCCACAAACCACATATTAAATAGGTAACAAAAACTCTTAGGAGGAGATGAAAACACACCGTCATGAATATCAAGTTTTCACTCTTTATTCTTGGCCTAGGATATATCATGTTGTAATTAAATGACGATACGGCCTGCGTGCTCTATTTCAAGCGCACAATGGATTGTCGATGGAAATGTCGCTTAATCCTTTCGTTTCGGCATTGCTTTGCTGACTGTAGGAATCAGGGCGCTTCCATCAATATCCAAGAGCACGAGTTCACAACAATATTTATTTAGTTTTGTTTTACACTGGTTCTTTTATTATGTGGGGAAATTTGAAATATGAAATATATTTTATTATATATTATACTTTATTATAGTCTGAATATTTATTTGACTTATCGCAGATTTCTTTGATAATATTCGAATATGACGTACGTTTAATTCTGAGAACATACATACATACATACATCCATACATACAGCGCTTTTTCTTCATAATTTGGGAACTAAGGACCATTAATACTCGGGACACTTAACACGTGACAATCATCAACTAACATATATTAATATAAATAGTGATACAGCACCAGATATATCGAGAAATGTATATATAAATGCAATAAATATGACTGCCTGACACAATAAAATAAAACGGGTAAAAACATTTGCTCGAGGTGAAGAATGATTTTGTCTATATGATCTCATAAAATACGAAACAATGCTTCAAGGGTCTCTGTCAAATAGCACCATCGGTTTCGATAATGAAGACTGACAACTGATATTGTAGCTAAAACTAAAGATAGCAACACTTCCCGTTGTTGTTGTTTTTTAAAATCCAAACTGAGACTTCGGCACACTTAACTTGTGACAAGAATCAGTTATGCCAATAAAGAACGATTTTAAGGAGACGCAAGATGTCGAATAAATTATGCTTGGTTTATAACTTCAGTGACATCCAATTGTACCAGGAATTTTTATAATCTCAGTTACAACAAGCCTTGTTTTTATAAACACATCGATGTTTTTATATGTATTTACAAAGACACAAATGTGTTTTTGTGTATTAAAATATAGAGCCAGGTGTGTTTGTACGTTTATTAAAAGCTATACAAGCTGGAATATTTTTCCGCAACAAATTGGATTTTTACATTTTCTCATAACTTCCGTTTTGAGGTGGGTAGATTGTCTTCTTGAACTTCATACTTTTTCAGTATATGACGTGTTATTACCAAATGGCAGGTGTCCACCATACTTCTGGTAAAGACCTCAACTTCAACACGCTAGGTAAAAGGCCTGGTTGAAAGAGACGAGTGTCTCATTCTTATCTTTTTTTCAATATAAATTCGAGAGTGAAAATGCAGCAAGCAATACTGGTTACCCATGACTTAAATATCACACAATGTCAAGAATATGAATCGGCAGATATCAACTTGTAATGGCAACGACTTCAAGTCAACCTGGAGATCAGTTTGATTGTCTAACTTTGTTGCGTCCCACATTGCAGTCTAAAATGTCTCCGTCCCAAATCTTACCTCCCCACTCTCCAAGGAAGGAAATGGAAGAGTAGGCTAAAGTTCCTATCTAACTCTACCATGCCTAATTATCCTTTGTCTTTCAGTCCAGACAATTTCCTATTCTTATTAATTAAAATAAAAATACATTTAGGCTTTCTGTATCTAATCTACGTGACATTACACGGCAAATGGTGGCATTCATACAATCATTGTATTGTTAACATGACTGGTCATTCGGAGCAAAGTCTGAGTGGCAAAGACACAGACACCTAGTGTGGAGAAGGAATGACATTTGTTGCAAACTAACAAAGTTTATAATACTTTCCAATTGTGTCATAGCTTGTAATAATGTTTAAACAACCGTATTTGACAATTTCATGAAGTCAGCATGACAAAATAATTTGTAAGTAAATGGCAGTACAAAGCTTGCTGTTCTTGATAGTCTCAATTCTAATAAAGACAAAAAATAGTTATATTACAGTTTCACCTCTTCATAAATGTAAAAACTTATAAACCTGCCATAATAAAAATTGTATTCAAAGTAATTCCATTTAATATTTTTAAAATAATGATGTCTAAATCCGATTTAGCAATAACAGATTTTCATAGGAGTAGGTTTATTCAGAATTTAATATAAATGGTAGTTTGTCAACTCGACACAAGTTACAAGTAAATGCTCAATTTTAAATATTTTAACAAAATCAGTGCTAATGAAGCAGTATCTTGATATTACAAATATAATTTTTCAAAACATGTCAATATAATAAAAAGACAAAAATAAATAACACCTGTTGACATATTTTAGTTAGAGTGTGTTATATTTGAACATAAAAATACAATTAGCATTAAATTGTATCCAACATTTTCGCAAGCGCAACAAATAATGCCGTTAGTTTTAAAAAGTTTGCATAGCTATATGTGAAATATGATTATAAATAATTGATAACTTTCAACGCAGAGATTTTTGTCAAGTCGGTGCTTGGTTTCGCAATATTTTATTTTAAATCTCCTTTGAAAAACAGTTCATAATAACGACAATTTGCACCTCTTATACCCCAAGCACAACGGCGAATCAAATTTCTGATAAATTCTCAGTGATTGTCTACGCAATCTTTCAAATTATGTGCCATGTAGTAAGAAAATCATCAAGAGTGCTCTTTTTTGTGAGCAGAGGTGGTGCAAAAGCAAAAAGTAACCACGCCATGAATTTTCAGCGTATTTTTGATTGGTCAAAAAAATATATGTGTGTAGCTTGTTTGGCGGGTCGGAACAATCTGCTGAGATGGAAGTTACAACACATATTTGTAGGAAGTAAGATATTATTGCAAATATTTATAGCTAGGGTATTGTAATTCGTTTGCTCAGGAAGTAATGAAAGGTAAACAATAAGTATAGAAAGTGTTTGCCTTTTTGCACAACAATTTGATCTTTGGTTATAAAATCAGTTGGACTTCTGGTTTGTTTTCCAACCAATTTGTAGACAATTTCGCTATTGAAGGAATGACAATACAGACAATAGCTACTTTAACGACATCATGCAACTATTAGGACACGAAATTAAAGCCATAGGCAAACTAGTTACGGCACCATTCAAAGATATCGTCTCACCAACTAGAATACCAGTCAGTGACGTCCAACCTATTATGACATCCATTAAATACACTGTTTAGTTAGAATATTTATTTTGGGTTGAATGATTGATGCATATTTTGAATTAAGCAGATGATCACTTGAGGAAGATTATATAATCAAGACAGCAGATATTTTTTCAAGATGAGACATTGTAATGATTTTTCGAAATATTTATTTTGGTGGATTAAACGAAAAGATTATGGCATTGTTGTATATCGTCGCGCAACAATGTCCTTGAAGAAAATCTATAGATATGATTCGTGCAGACGACGCATCTGAATAGGATTTTAAGGATGATTTCACCGGCCGAATCCACTTAAACGGAGCATCTTAATAGGTACTAACGCGAATGTCAACCCATTTTCTGATGTATTCTCTAATGAGCATGTAGGAGTATACATAATCATGCAAGATGTAATTGCAGTATGCATTTGTTGAATAACTGGTTTGTCAACTGTATTGATACCGCGAGTAGGCAGCATGTCAACTGTATTGGTATCGCGAGTAGGCAGCATGTCAACTGTATTGGTACCCGAGTAGGCAGCAAGTCAACTGTATTGGTACCCTGAGTAGGCAGCATGTCAACTCTATTGGTACCCTGAGTAGGCAGCATGTCAACTGTATTGGTACCCTGAGTCGGCAGCATGTCAACTGTATTGGTACCCTGAGTCGGCAGCATGTCAACTGTATTGGTACCCTGAGTAGGCAGCATGTCAACTGTATTGGTACCCTGAGTAGGCAGCATGTCAACTGTATTGGTACCCCGAGTAGGCAGCATGTCATCTGTATTGGTACCCTGAGTAGGCAGCATGTCAACTGTATTGGTACCCCGAGTAGGCAGCATGTTGATCTCTATTATTATCTCTAATTATTTATTACGTTTATTTTGATTACTGGCTTGGCTTCCGTTTCTTAATTGCAAGAAACAATGGAACTTCTAGCGTTGCGTTGGTCTTCACACCAAAAGTTTCGTTTATATGTGAAGCATTTACAGTGCAGCCTTTCATTACGGTCACCTCTCTTGCGCAGCAACCTTTCATAGACAACTATTATTCTTGTTTTCCTTTCCCTCATTTTATATATATATATATATATATATATATATATATATATATATATATATATATATATATATATATATATATATATATATATATATATATATATATTCTGATGCGGGAGGTCGCGGGTTCCAACCTCGGCCGAGTCATCTGAAAGACTTTAAAAAATTGGCACCAGCAGCTGACTCGTTTGAGGCACATCATTAAGAGGTTAGTGTTTGGACTGGGCGGCCTGGTGCCAGGATAATGTGACTGGATGGGACATGATGCCATAATTCTGAGCCATGATATCCTAGTTCTAGACATCACAATAAACTGCCACACTGGATACATTGCGATGTGACTGAAAAATTGTTAAAGCTACGTTAAAAATAAATTTAAAAAACCACACTCAAACACAAACACAAAATATTACTACCATGCTAGTGGACATTAAGACAGCTCTGTTTAGCTCTGTCTGGGCTAGCTGGTTGTATAGGCACCATGTTCTTTTGATTGTAGCTGGTATTTACCCGTGAATCCAAAGCATTCACTTCGTTCCTAAATTTTCTCTCTGAAGCTTATCTAGTCATATTAGCCGTAAGGAACATTTGTTTTTCTTGATTTAAGTTATTTCTGAAAGTTTGCGCATATTTGCACCCTAATTGCTGTCGTTATCTTTACTTCTTGTCGTTATAGTGGTGAAAATGGTCCCACCTCTTACTAATGTGTCATTACACGCTGCAATTAATAAGCAATTTATTTTTGTAATGCGTCATTGGTGGGGCACAGTTATAAAATATGAATTAATTATCCAAAACTTAATGATATTCAGGCTTTAATTGCAATTTCATGAAACTGCTTTCGTCAACAAAATTCGTGTCTAATATTCAAATTTAATTAAACCACTTCATCTCTGAAAGTAAAACTATATGAAAATCAATGCATTATTTGATTAGAAAATTCGGAAATTTTAAGCTTCCGCAGATTTTAAATACAGATGGCAAACTATTAAAAGCGGCCTCGATTGCAAATAGTGAGTGAAATATGCTAATACATAGTTAATGATATATGATCATTCCGCTCCCCTGATGGAGCATTATTTACATAGTCCATAACTACTCTGTTCATGGTTTGTAGGAAGTTTGAAGGGAAGTCCGCTTTATATAATGTTTTTGTCTGTCGTCAAATATCTTGCATCTATTTAATCTTGATTACCGAATAAAACCGTTATTATTTATAGATGTTATGTGTTAATGAACGGTGTGAAATTCATATATCCTCCACGATCGTCCTGTTGATGTATTACACATACACCAAACACTTATAATTCATTATTTATCGCAAGTAATTAGCAAAGTTAAAATTCTTTTATATTGGTGCCACTCAGCCTCAAATATTTTGTATCTGCAATGTTCTTTTAAACGTTTACACATTTCTGTCTTTTTGGATATGTTTGTGCGTGTGTTGATGAGTGGGTATGTATGTATGCGTGTTAGCTATAATGGCAGCATAGAGTGTAACGTATTATTTTGTCAAAACACGGGTTAAGAATTCCAAATGATTAAATCACTAGGCGGATATGCAAAATCATTGCTTTCAATGACACGTCATTTACTTCCAACAAATATATATATATATATATATATATATATATATATATATATATATATATATATATATATATATATATATATATATATATATATATATAGATAGATAGATAGATAGATAGATAGATAGATAGATAGATAGATAGTTTGATAGATAACGATTCAAAAGTCTAAGACAAAGTTATAAAAAAGAGTGAAAAAGTGCAATTCATCAAGTAATTTATTTTCCTATGATACGAAGTAAAAAAATTTTAAATGAACGTTCAGTACTGTGAATTAAATTCCAAAAAGAGTCCAAAAAGTTATATCGCAAGTCCTAATGAATAAAGTTCTAATAAAATAATTTCCAGTGGTACTCCAAAAAAGAGCCTACACTGAATATGATGATGTGCCTGTATTGACATCCGATGTGATGTTGCAACAGTCTTTTGATGAATCACAGTAATATAATCCAAGATGTCATTAGCTGAATTCACTATAATTCCAAGTTAAGGTCTCTGTCCAAGAATGTTATTGAGCACATTGTAATTCCAGTGAACAATATTTTGAATAAATCCAGATAAAACAAACGATTAAGACGTTATCGCAAGAGTGAGTAATTTCTCAAGTAAACACCATTATATTAAAGTAAGACACAAAAATAGGACCAGGATGAAGATCAAAACCTCATTACTGAACATTCAAAGTTGTCAGCAATATAAAATCTGTCACTAAAGTTATAATAAAGAACACTGTAAATATCAGGTTCTACAGGTTTATCGATGGAGTATACCAATATAATAGATTCAGATTAAAATAAACATGTTTACTTCAATAATGATCTGGATATTTAGTCCACACTCAAAGTGAAATTCTTAGCTATGTTGTTTATAGATTGAACAACACTAGTCGGATACAAAATGAAATTGATTTTGGACAACCTCAATTACAAATTAATATTATACATGACATATAATACTATATAATCCTTAAGAAAATTAAACGAATACGGATTAAATGTTCATAACATATATACATATATACATACATTTGTATGTATGTATGTATGTATGTATGTATGTATGTATGTATGTATGTATTGGTGTCAGTGAAAAAGGACTTGTTGCCAAAACAATTTACAATCATACAGCAGTGTCTTGCCCATGGCATCGATTTTGTCTAACACCTTTTATGCCGTCCATAACGACTTCCCCTTTCCAGATTTGCAATCATCGAATCGGTAATGGCTTGAGCTAGACGCTGTTGAGAGTCTTAACGATGATCTTATTAACCGGGCCTGGCATTGTTGCTGCCGATGTAAGCGTAACTGAAAACTTTGTTGATATCCGAGCCACTAAGCGATGTAGTCGATGTAGAATTGATTAAACCGCAGTCGATACCCAATTTTTAAAACGATCTTCCGCAGCCATTTTGATGCAAGTTATTTAGCGATCGGTGCAGCGCGCAAGACCAAGACCACGAGAACGGCGTGAAACCTTCCAGGTTTAAAAGAAAATTAAAAAAACAACCTCGGCGATGATATGGATGCTATACTGGGGAGCTAACCCGGATACCGTGGAGTAAATATTCTGGTGACAAATATATTTGGATCCGTCCGGGGCTTGCATACGGATTTTGCTGGTTTGGAACACGGCTAGATATACGACTAAACTCTTATAACCGACCGAACCCTGGAGTAGGACCTGTAAACCGCATCGATGCTGTATGTTACAGACACTCTATTGAATATAAGACAGTGCGCGTCATAAAACTAACGTGTTCATATCCATGACTTAAATGCGATAAATGCTACAAGTAGAGAAACAATTGCAAGATGGGTTGTCAAAGGAGACATGAAGACCACGATTGCATTTGGAGGCAAAGCCTCGAGTTACTTTTGTCCACGTTATATTACAGTCCGCCCAGTTATTGGAAGGGTGGTGCAATCGTTGAAAGGTTAGCATCACGGCAAATGTTACCCAAGGCGTCACCAAAGCACAGCTGCCAAACAGTCATTGCGGCAGATTTTTACTCACGCCAAGATAATATCCCGTGGATTGTTGATGTTTCAGCGCCAAACCAAGTTCGCCATACAGGCATCTTGTTTCTTCTTCATGATCGGTACGTTGATGCACGTACAAGATGGCACTAACAGTCGTAAATATTCCTAGCTAATAAAGGGAAGCCAAGGCGCCCACGTCCAAAGAATTTTACAAGTGTAAGTATATCACAGTTTAACTTCAAAAAATGTCCATGGTATTATTATCCACGTAAACTCGCTTTAGGCATCGGTTGCATCATCGTTTTCTATACAGATTATTATTGTCAAGACACATAATTCAAGTGTTTGGTTTATTAAGGTCTTATCGGTCCACGCGCGGGGTTTTCCTCAAGCGATACGGTGACTCACCATGGAAATCCAGCCACGTATGCCTGGTTCGAAAGTTGATCGCGTTGAGTGAACAGTTCCACCTAGATTTTGGTATTTTACAACAGTGCATTGCAGCCATTCTTGGCGACGAGAGGTAATGCGCGTGGTCGAACTTGCCCACATGGCGATATTGCGTAAAGCCTTAAAGACATCAGCGAATAGAGACACATAAGAGTGGAAATAGAATTTGTGGATGTCGCCATCCGAACGCGGACTAGAGGTCTTTCACGTGGGCATAGTTGTCGTCGAAATTGCCTTCGTGGGACAGCGACTAATAAAAGGCATTAATCGGTGGCAACTGAGTTTCGGAAGTGGTTATAGAGTCCCCCCCCCCGACGCGGGAGGTCGCGTGTTCGAACCACGGCCGAATTATATCAAAGACTTATAAAAATGGTACTAGGAGCTCTCTCGCTTGGCGCTCAGCATTAAGAGGTTAGTGTTAGGACTGGTCGACCTAGTATCAAGATAGTGTGGCTAGGTGTGACATGATGTTACATGTGTGTGGCCTGATGTCTCAGTGCTAGACGTCACTTTAAACTGCCACACTGCAGATATCGTTGCGATATGACTAAAACAATAAATATTTACGTTCAAAATCCAAATTATACACGCAGACAGACATAGTTCAATGGCACAAAAAAGTCAAAGTTCGAATGGTTTAGACGTTTTTAAAATAGCTTATAAGAAACGTATGATATTATGACGCATCCGTGACTGTCTCTGTCGTTTCTCAAGAGTTCCTTAAACCCATCGAGTTTTAAATGGTGCGTATGGGTGATACAGTTTAAACGTTTTTCACTGGAACATAACATTGAATACTCTTCAGCTGTACTTTCCAAGTAATCGAGTTTTTGTCGTATGCTGCTAATATTTCATTGAAGTATAGAAATTGTATTACCCTCTTTAGGTTCCGGGTTGATTGCAATATCACCAAGAAGAGTTAGTAAGGGGAAATCATTCAAACGAATGGAGTATTCTTGATGAGCGACAACACAGCAACCGTATATAAATGATTATAAAACATATGTCGATACGTATATATGACGTTGATTTTCATGCCTTTACCGCTAAACAAGGAACGATTGTGGAATACGCCGATGAAAATTCTGTCCTGCGTTATGGAGCGATCCATAATTATTAGGAATTGAATCTGTTGTGGGTGTTCTTCATTGGGGGTATTCTTTGCGAAGAAAAGATATCATATGGAAAAATCGTATAAAAGAGTCGGATTTTACAACACTGTTATTGATTTTGTTCCCAGAGAAAGAGAAGATAATAATAGTGCGAAATAGATAAACAAAAGAATAGATGAGAACATGTTAGCAAGTTTCAAGTGTTTGAGATAATCAAACGGTTAATTTGGCATACAACTTGGGAGTTGATGTATTGACTTTAATGTCGAAAACTGGACTTTATCCAGTGTTAAATCTGTATGCTAAATAATTTCTATACAGATCAACTAATTATAGAGATCAATACAGATCAATTAAATATGGACTTCTACTTTCAGATGAAATCATGATCTAAAATCATTAGGACTGGCATGACATTCCAATGATCACACAAGTCGGTAGTTGTAGAGACACACATTATACCACACATTAAACATTTTTATACTTGTACGCATACACAGATATTTGTAGTTCTTAATTTGATATATGTCAGCAATTGAGCTGAATGACATTTTGTCAACAGTTGAACATATAACATTACTCAAACATTGATAACATGTGTCAGATATGCTACTGGCAAAGCTAACAACCGATCACAATGAGTGATATGGGTTAAACAAAACAAAATTGGCCGCACACGCTGATTCGGCAAAACGAAGGGGCAGTTTGAATAAAAAGTTCACAAGGTTTGCAAAGTGTATCATATGTTCAAATTAAAAATTGGACAGCGTTTAACTAACTAACATGAATTATGAAGACACATGGAGATCTGAATTTGATAATGCATGAAATATCTCACCTCCATCTGCTTCCCTGAGTGAAATATTCCCGTCCCATGTCATAAAAGAATTTTTAAGATCTTTCCGGTTTTTTTATATTAGGTTATGTTTAATCTTGGTTAAATCCTCTGTAATGATGGTTTCATTTTAAATGTTTTTCAGTTTCTTTTTCTGCTACAGAATATAAAACCATGCACGATATAACAAAAATTCACAATTAGTTGTGCTCTGAGCCACTTTTTATCCATTCGTCCAAGAATATGAAATATATCGATTTTATCAAGGGGCACATCTACTCCAAGATTTCTTTTTCTCTGAAAACCAAAGTAACCATATTATCTTTGGTCAACAGAGAGGGCTGGACTATTCATTATACAAATGTTGTTTCTTTATTTATTACACTGGACAACAAATTTTTACAAAAGTCATGTTACTGAAATAAAATTAGTCAATTCTTATCAATTTTTATGTGCTGAACACGAATATGACAGTCAAATTGCAAAATTGGCTCTAGTTTTTTTGTAATCTGCAAGAAATTAATATTTACATAACGAAATGCATTCCAATAGTAAAAGGTCAACTGTAATAGCCTACCTATAAAAAATCAAGTCATTGACTACATCTTAGATTTCTTCGCCTGTCTCTTGTACAGCTGTTCGGGAGCATCTCTGAGGAGTGTCCAGCAGTAGTCAGCCAGCATTGTAGTGGACCATTTTCCCTGGTATCTTTGTTCCATTGTTACGATATCTTGATGAAAACGTTCGCCGTGTTCATCACTAACAATACCACAGTTGCTAGGAAAGAAATCCAAATGGCAATGAAGGAAGTGAATCTTTAGAGACATATTGCAGCCAAGTTTCTTATACTTCATCAACATGTCTTCTACTAGTTCCTTATAGTTTTCTGCCCTAACATTTCCGAGGAAGTTTGTAGAAACTAGGCGAAAAGCATTCCATGCTTGTTTCGCGTCACCTTCCAGCAAGTTGTTGAACCGGTCATCTTTGAAAAGCTCTCGAATCTGAGGACCCACAAAAACTGCCTCTTTAATCTTTGCTTCGCTGAGTCGAGGGAATTTTTCATGCAGGTATCGGAATGCTGGCAAAGTCCGGTCAATGGCTTTCACGAAGTTCTTCATCAAACCTAGTTTGATGTGAAGGGGTGGTAGCAAGATTTTCTGAGCCTCAACCAGAGCTGGGTGTTGGATATTCTTCTCTCCAATGGCTACATTCTGCCTGTGAGTCCATTCCTTCCTCATGTAGTGCATTTCCCTTGCTCGGCTATCCCACTCGCATAAGAAACACATGTATTTTGTATATCCTTGCTGCAGTCCCATTAAAAGGGCAACTACCTTCAAATCACCACAGAGGTGCCAGCTGTACTTGTTATACTCAATGGAATTCAGTAGCTGCCTTAAGTTATCGTATGTCTCTTTCATGTGGACAGCATACGCTACTGGAATAGATGGAAGAATGTTTCCATTGTGCAAAAGCACAGCCTTGAGACTCAGTTTCGAAGAGTCCACAAATAGTCTCCATTCTTGTGGGTCATGAGTGATTTTTAAAGCATTCATGAGGCCCTCAATATCGGAACAGAATATCAGATTACTTTCCTTTCTGAAGAAAGGCTCCAATTGCTGGTGGCGCTTTCGATATGCAGTAATTGTGACATCTTCTTCTAGAAGATTCCATTGTTGGAGTCTTGATCCTAGCAATTCTGCCTTGTTCTTTGATAAGTCCAAATCACGAATCAGGTCATTTAGTTCTTCCTGTGTTATTCTGTGTGGGGTTGATGATGCACCACAGTGAAAATCTGGATCACTGCATGCTGATGGACCAGGAGAAGAACAGGTCGACTCACCTTTGTCTTCGTCAGATGAATCAAGAGAATATTCTGCTGGAGGTTCTGGAATAGGAAGTCCCTCACCATGTGGAACTGGTCTCAATGCAGACGGAATGTTTGGGTAGACTATTCTCGACTTCTTTCGCTTCGTTATTCCGCCGGAAAGAGGAGGAACCAAGCAGAAGTAACAGTCATTTAGGTGGTTGCTTGGCTCTCTCCACACCACTGGGACTGCAAACGGCATTGATGACCTTTTGCAATTCAACCACTGTGAAAGCTGTGTTGTACATGTAGCACAGCATATATGCGGAGCCCAAGGCTTGTCTTGGTCACCAACCTTGCATCCGAAGTAAAGATGATATGCCTTCTTCACTTGAGAATTGATACTTTTCTTCTGGTTGGCAAATGTCACTTCCCCACAAATATAGCAAAAATTGTCCGCGGTATTAACACACTTTCGAGGCATTACTGTTCTTTATTGTACGTAAATGGATAAAATAATAAGTTTTATGTAACAGTAGCTTGAACTGTCTCGCACAACGTCTAAAATATTTTAAATGCTGAACCTATCTGATTGGGCTTTATATAGTACACTGCTTACGTCAGCTTCAGCAGCCGCCTGACATTAGTATAATAGGCCTACACATGTATAGTACACTGCTGACGTCAACTTACTTCAGCAGCCGCATGGCATTAGTATTGCATTGCATCAGAAAATGATGCAATCAACTGTGGATGATGTGAGCATGATGGTATTATGCAATGTTACATCATTATTCCGGATGTTGCTGCAGTCCTACTGGAGAAATTTACACAGTGAAACATAGAAAATGAGGTATATGAATATCTTCAAAACGAGAGCCAATACAAATTTTTCACGGTTATATTCGTGTTCAGCACACCAAAATACTACAGATTAGGGCCTTTTCAAGTCAGTAATGATTTCACTGTTGACCAGTGTTATGTGCAATAGAAATTTGGTCAGCAATGAATGGTGATATCAGATATGGATGTAATTGATACTGCGTTTAATGGTCGACTTGAAAGGACCTGAAGTGAAAGCCTGAATATATCTGCCATGTCACAAAAATTATACCTAAATTCAATTAGCAATTGCTCCCCACATCTTCAGTCATTTTAATTATTCGGTTTTGTTCAGATTCAGGTGTTAGATCTATAAAAGTTAGACAACACTGATATTAGATTATATTTTTCTCTAGACGCTTATTTATTGTATCTCTCGGATCCTCCATTGATATAGAGTGACGTAAATGTTCTAAAACATCTGTCATTAAGCGGTTATTATCTGGACTAATTGTCTTTCCATATTATCATCTGGACTAATTGTCTTTCCATCATGTTGCTAAAGTGGGATTAATATTGCAGTGTTGTGTATCTTCATTATCAACACTCACTCTTAATAATTGTTTATCCTGGCCCTGACCATTTTGATCGGTTCTTCAGATAACTTCTGGTGTTTGCTCTTAACGTTTCTGTCCTTAGCATAATTTAGTTGGTCTAAATAGGTGTCATGATTCGTTATATTTGTCATATGAAGCTTTATTTGTAATTCCGTAAGAAGAATGTCTGTTTCAGTATCTGTGTAATTTGCATTATGCTTCAGACCTGAATCTCATCATAAATGGTTTTACGATCTTCGTATTTTTCTTGCCCAGATCCATTAATTCGGATTAGAATGGACTTAGTGAAATCTTTGTTTTTTTTATTGTCGACTTGTACTGGCTGTAATATGCAAATTGTTTATTTCGTTTGCTTGTTTTCTTTCTTCTTTTTATTTTTTGTCTGGGGATGGGTGGTAAGGGGGAGGGATCTTTGCTGGTGTATCATGCTTTATTTTGGCTTGAACACCATCTTAGACTATCAATCAAACCAACCTGACCAATCACTGCTACCCTCTCTTTCCATCCTCACGAACAAAGAATGCTGTAGGTTCTAGCTGAGAATCAATTTAAAAAAGTAAATAAAAAAAACATCTAAAATGCAGGAAAAACAGGGTTCTAAGACTGGATACATAATTAAATATTTAGGTGGTAAAACTGAATGAAAACTACCGCTTATCTAAGACAATGTAGTGCTCTAACGTTGTTTGCAAAGAGATTGGATGGTAAATTTTACAATGAAATTTATAATGTTCCTTAAAATATCTCAAGATATTTTACAGTAAATTTACAAGGTTCCTTAAAATATGTCAAGTTATTTGACAATAACATTGACAATGTTCCTTAAATATCTAAAGATATTTTACATTGAAATTTACAATATTCCTTAAAATACGTCAGAATATTTTACAACTAAATTTACAATGCTCCTTAAAATATGTTAGGTGTTTGATTATGCAATATACACTGTTTCTTAAAATATATCAAGATATTTAACAAAAGAGCTTCGTAGATTAAACATATTATAAAATATAAATCTTGAAAAGACAATCATAAAATCACGAGAAAAAATGTTTTTACTATGATGGTAGACCAGGAGAGGGCAACGGTAATGATCAAGTTTTATTATATGGTAAATTAAGGAGCAACCAGAAAAGGAATGCATGATCAAAATTATATCTTCATGTGCATTTCAAATTTATATATATATATATATATATATATATATATATATATATATATATATATATATATATATATATATATATATATATATATATATATATTATCATTGCAATAAAATACTTTTAAAAAATGATGTAAATTTCACAAGTCTCCTGTTACCACACTAGTGACCATCTAAAGTACAAAGTGTTTGTAGCTATGTAACAGTTACTAAACAATAGTTAAACTAACAATAGGTACAACTATGCAAGACTACAGAGAATTTTAGAAGTCATGCAGACCTTGATATTCCTTTTGAACCTTCGATTAATATGAAACGACCATATTTTACCTAAAAGTGTGGATTTGTTACTTCTTAAAACGTCAAACAATGACACTTCATTTTCCAAGTAACTTTGTCAGTGCATCCACAGAGAGAAATTTGGATTCTATTGGTGAATCAAGATATTCAAGAACCTTGTCGGATACTAGTTTACCTAATTAGGTCATTACAATGTGATACTTAAAATGTTTGTTTCAATCCCAGAATAATGACCGTACTGATAGTTCCCTGCCAATTAGCAGAGTAGAGCACATTTTTCATGACTAAAATGTGACACTGGATTTAAACACCTTGTATCATCCAATTAAATTGTAACCTTGCTCCTGAAGAAGGTGATAAAGTCTCAGATCACCTTGTATCATCCAATTAAACTGTTACCTTGTTTTTGAAGAAGGTGACAGATTCTCATATCACGTTGTATCATCCAATTAAATTGTAACCTTGCTCCTGAAGAAGGTGAAAAAGTCTCAGATCACCTTGTCATCCAATTAAATTGTAACTTTGCTTTTGAAGAAGGTGACAGAGTCTCATATCACCTTGTATCATCCAATTAAATTGTACCTTGCTTTTGAAGAAGGTGACAGAGTCTCATATCACCTTGTATCATCCAATTAAATTGTAACCTTGCTTTTGAAGAAGGTGACAGAATCTAATATCAACTTTTACCTTCTGATTTTGTTAATTTTACACTTTGACCTGAAAAGTTATGAACTATATCCACATATCTTTTTTTTAACTTTTGTTTATTCTGGACAAAGTATTAAAAATTTGTAAATGACAATTGTTCCCCTGATAAAAGAAGAACAGACTCCAAATATGACACTAACTCATTTTTAAGAATAAATTCAAATAACACCTTTTACGTTCAAACCTTGATATCTACTGAGTTGGTCTTCAGTATACTCCAGGATGTTATCTACTCTGGGGGTCTTTAGTATAGTTCGCAACATCTACACTGTGAGTCTTTTATATAATCTGGGATGATACCTATTCTGTGGGTCTCAATAGTACGGGATGATATCTGCTGATCTGGTCTGTAGTAATGCCTGGATATCCACTCTGTGAGTGTCTAGTATAGTCATGGATGATATTT
The DNA here is from genome assembly GCA_028554795.2 of Sinohyriopsis cumingii. Classification (NCBI taxonomy): domain Eukaryota; kingdom Metazoa; phylum Mollusca; class Bivalvia; order Unionida; family Unionidae; genus Sinohyriopsis; species Sinohyriopsis cumingii. Next base: position 109,683,293 of record CM068827.1, read on the forward strand.
ACTCTGTCGGTCTCCAGTATAGAACAAGATGATATCTACCATGTGGGTCTGTATTCCGCGACGATATCGCCTCACTCTGTGTTGAGTGTAGTTCGGTATGATAGCTGCTCTTTGAGTATCTAGTATCGTCTGGGATGATTTCTACTTTGTAGGTCCTTGTCTTGGATGATATGAAGACAAGACTATCGTGCGGGTAATAAGTACAATCAGATACAAGCATCATAAAAATTAAAACGCTATGTGAAAACATTGGGTAACAAAATTATTTGTATTACTATCATGTAGGAGAGTATCTTGTACATGAAATGGTAAAATCGAATGCTTAGCAAGTACTATGACTTTAACATGGATATTTTGAAAGCAAGAGGACGATTTATGATTTAATGTCATTAAATAAAATTCCTAAAGTGATGCTATATTGTGTTCAAACAACTGCAAGAAGTTATTAATTACAGCAACATATCCCTCAACAACTTTTAAGGAGGGCAATGTCTGAAATAAATTTGCTGTAGGTTTGTAATGGAGTAAAATCGCATTGTACTAATGGTTCTAATACAATATCGCATTACATGAGTGGTCTCATAACTTACTACTAGATTAACGCGCTACAACAGTGGTCTGATACATTACGAAGGTAATAACGCGCTACAACATTGCACTTGTAGCTTACTAAGTAACGCGCTACGTCAGTGGTCTTACATCTTACTGCTATAATATAGCGATACAACAATACACTTCTAGCTTACTACAGAAACGCGCTATATCATTACCCTTGCAGCTTAATATTACAGTAAAAAAGTTAATACACAACAGGACATACATTTATATCTGTGTTCAAAATAAATTGAAGTCACTAATGTAAAACGTGACATAATTATATGTATTAGCTCAAAGTTAATTACGTCAGTACAAAACCTAACATAAATATATATATGCTCAAAGTTAAATCATGTCAGTCAGTCCATGCTCCAACCAGAAAAACATTAAATTAGAGTCGATATATTATATACACAAAGATGACGTTTGACACTTCGACAGTTGCAATGTAAATTATTTCAAGTTTCTCATTTTAAGTTTCTCACTCCATAATGGGTATATGTATTGCTGATTTGTATGTCTTCGGCCACAGTATCACCCAGTATTCCCTTAACAAACAGTGTCCTTCGCAGTATGACCCAGTATTCCTTTTACAAACAGTGTCCTCCACGATATAACTCAGTATTCCCTTGACAAAACTTTTCTTCACAGTATGACCCAGTATTCCTTTGACCAACCGTGTCCTCGACAATATGACCCAGTATTCCCTTTCACAGTGACCTCAATGATATGACCCAGTATTCCCTTGACAAACAGTGTCATTTACAGTATGATCCAGTATTCCCTTGACCAACCGTGTCCTTGACGATATGACCCAGTATGAGAGTGTCCTCTACATTATTTGGGTTCAAAGGACACACAAACACCAAGTAAGGGTCCTACAACTTTATGTAAAATAAAGCTAAAGTCTTCACAAAAACTAAAACCCAGTGTTGCTTACAGTACCAAGCCCAGCTGCATAACTGCCTCCTCCCCCACTCTGCTCTTGTTTTAGAAAGGGCCAGAGATAAGGGATTTTAATTAATTTAACATTTTTGCTTTATCCAAGGGCATGAACTAGTTCAGATTCAGTTAGCCATGGGAATATAGACAACAGAACCGAACATATTGACAGTCTCTGGTATCAAATATCCAGAATGCTGGGATTAATGTTCTGTCCAACTGTCACTACTAACAACTTAGAATCTGATACAGGTACTGAGAGTGAAATCATACTGATAACAATGACCTAGTATTCCCTTGACAGTATCCTCCATGATATGACCCAGTATTCCATTGATAGTGTCCTCAACAGTATGGCCCAGTTATCTCTTGACAGTGTCCATAAAGATATGACCCAGCATTCCCTTGACAAACAGCGTCCTCCATGATATAACCCAGTTCTCCCTTGACAAACAGTCTCCTCCATAGCATGGCCCAATGTTCCCTTGACAGGGTCATCCGCAATATGACACAGTATTCCCTTGGCAAACGTGTCCTAATGTCCCAGGGATAATATTCCATTTTTCATAAATTATCAATAAAGAAACCAAAACTATTTCTTGCACTTATATAAGGATAATGGCAGCCTACACTAAGGTAACTGGACATGCTATTGTTCCTTGGGTAACAAAGATGACCAGCGCGTTTAGGCCCAATCGGTGGGACAGGATCATTTTTTAGGTTCTGCAAATGATAATCTAAGCAACTGCCTCCTCAGATAACCTCGTAGGTAGGAAAACGTCCCTCCGATATTAGTGTCCGCAAGAGTATAGCTGTTTTTCCACATCACACCTTCACTACCAATGTTCACGACGTATGGTTGCATAATGTCACGAGCCAGTTGAGTTCCAGTCGTCTCCCAGTGGGATTACATTCTTCATCATCCGCCACACGAGGGTTTTATGACGTACTCACCGCCAAATATTCAGTAGTGAAGGGGTTGTAACTTCACTTTTATATTCTACAAAAGTTCACAGGTTCCGGTGTTTATCAAAACCGATCACTTATATTTAAGCATTATGGGATCGCGAACTACAAGCAAAATTTGTCTACATACGAAACTGAAGAGCTTTACAACGAACAAAACAACGCACCTCCGAAAATGAAGAGCTTTACAACGAACAAAACAACGCACATACGAAAATGAAGAGCTTTACAACCAACAAAACAACGCACATACGAAAATGAAGAGCTTTACAACGAACAAAACAACGCACCTACGAAAATGAAGATTTGACAACTGAAGTGCTCCAATAAGCATCAGCAATTTTTACGCTTTGCAAAACCAAATATTACACGCCTTTTGTGAAAGAAGTGTACTTAGTTTAAAATTAATTTCGAGAGATCATTAGACTGACCTGAGCAATTCATACAAATTAACAAAGTCATGGGGTCCTGGATTTGGAATTAATTTGTTGCTTTTAAAATACAGACGTGTGATCTCGGAGTTGGTCGGCGTAGGAATTATATCCAAAATTGGATAGTAAACCAGATAACCGAGTCACTTACTGAGCTACAATGGGGCAGATTGATATTATACATTATCAATAAGTTGTGCGAGATATCTTGGAAGCTAGCACATGGAAACTGCTTGAAATTTCTATACGTTTTACAAAGCAACCCTTGCGATAACACACACACACACACACACACACACACACACACACACACACATTATATACATGAAACTTCTATGAACTTGATTGGCGACGCTAGTAAAATAGAAAGGGACGATTAAGATAAGACAAGATAAGAATTCTTTATTTCAGACTACATAGTCCACACATCTAAATTAAAATATATATTTAAAGTAAAACATTATAAACATAAAAGAACATATATATCATACGTACAAGTATACAGATACATCTACACAATTAACTGCGCCCTGCATTGTTAAGAATGAAATTAAGTGGTACATTTAAAGAGTAATTTGTTCCATCTACTAATAATTTGAGAATTTAAATGAATGGCATAGTTCCAAAGAAATTTCAATATATAGTTCTTACTTCTAGATATTCTTGTCATCAGTGAGAATACATACTTTCTCATTACTTCATCAAAACTAAATACATTATAATTTACAAACATATTGGAGGCACTGTTCCATCTAGGAAGACCTAATAGAAAATGAAGACTATTATTATAACCAATAACTAGTTTTCTTTTCATACATTCACCAAAGTTTGTCCACAGAGGCGCACAATACATAGTGCAGCAATGAGATTTGAATAATCTAATTTTGATATTCAGTGAACAATTCTTAAATTTTTGTAGAAGCATGTTTGTTCGAGTACACAAAATTCGGTAATATCTCATCATATCTTCATTATCTGATGATTGAATTTCAAAATATGACCCAAAATATGGTTATTGGCATCGTTGATTACGACCAAAAATTGTTGTAAACGTTTGAACTTGTAAATCTTCGCCAACGTGAATTAAACTAGAAGATATACATTGGCAAGCAGAGATATTAGATTTTATCATGTGCAGGACCAGATTCTAGAGGGGAACAGAGCATGCGCCCCCAATAAATTGATAAAAAAAAATAAATAAATACAATTTAAAAAAATAATCAAAAGTAAAAATGAGCGGCAAACAACCGGAACGTTTCTTTAAGTAAGTTTTCTTTTCAGATGATAAAAATTATGCTTTGTGTACATTTCAAATGGAGGGATTTCCAGAAGCTTCGCCTCCATGGTCTGCCGGGCCACCTGGGGTTCGGTTGGACAGACTCCTCGGAAACTTGTTTAAGCTCCTTCCCCCGTTCCCCTCCCCCTCCCCCCGGGGATCCGCCTCTGCTGAGTTGTGTTTCGTTTACAAATGAAACACTGCATTAGCAGTCTTACATGGTATTGGTAAAACTTTGCCAACTGACTGAGTTATTGTAAAATGGTAAATGTCCCGTTAAAATCATGTTAAAACTACATTGATCCTTGCTATCTGAAACGATGTCCCCAAATAGTGACATTTCATTTTACAGTTATTGAATTAAGGTCTCATATACAAGCGTTCAAGTTCCAAAAAGGAGAAAATAAAACTGCAAACGGCAACACATCTGAAATCTATCTCAGGATTTAACCTATAGGGATTCTCTTAGAGGTGTGCTTTTATTATATAAAGACCATATTCTTTCCAAATCCGCCCATGCTCTAATAACAGTACACCCAAAAGTGCCAATTATTAAATGACATTTTGTTTATGTTTTATACAGTTTTCATAGCTTCTAATATTCGATTATCCGTAATTAAGAGTCGTCACTAACAAACTAATAATATGAATCACAGCTTTGAAGTAAATGAATCCCATGTAATCATCGGGAAAAAAAGGAAAACCGTTTGAAGTAATTTTTAAAAGCAATATTGTAAACAAATAGATACATGCAGCCCTGAATGGCTGTCTATTGCCTAGTAGTTACTAAAATCATGTTAACATTTTGAATTGGTGGCACTCAGCTGCAGTACACGAGATTGTGGCTAATGCATATGGGCTTTCACTGCTGTAAACCAGCAAGAAATCTATCTTAGGCATCGTGCCAGACGGTAGACAGTATATTATCGTTTTAAATGAAATATGTATGAATAAACAGCAAAATCTCCTGAAAAACAATAGTCGAAAACAAAACTTCTGTTTTCCTATATATTTTGAAGCTACCTAATTACCTCCATTCGATGCTTTAGACTCTTGCATCAGAATAGTCAGCGGTGTTGGAAACAAGAAGGAGTAATTTAATCAGAACACACGTAGAAGCTGAAAATCCAAATGACAACCCTAATTTGCGGTCTAATAAACAGTGTGTCTTTTAATTGGGAAATTTCCACAGTTATCTAGCTTATGATGGAAACAGGAGTTGACATATGATCCTATAATCAGGTTTTCATCTAAATATGAAGCCTATTTCATTGATCGCCTTTATTACTAATGAGTTACTCAAGAAAATAAAGGAAGATTTGAGGCCGGTCATTCTGGACCTTATCATGGGTAAACCGTTATTATTACAGTAATGCTAAGGAGGTTTATTTGAAATCGCTGTTGTGATTACAGATAAATCATTTCTGGGCATTATAAATCATTTATTTCCTGACAAAACACTGAGATGAAACACGTTATTCTAAGCAGTAAGAGGTTGGGGAAAATCAACACGAAATTGAAACCTACTCAGGGTATTATCCGTTGGATTCTAAATATAACTTTGCCTACACAGAGAAATATATACTTCAGTATAATGGAAAGCAATATATTGTAAAAGTGGCTGCTTGTGAAACATACCTACCTACCTACCTACCTACCTACATACATACACACATACATACACACACATACACACACATATATCTACCTACCTTCCTACATACATCCATAGACAAGGTTTGAACGCTGAGTAGCCAAACAAAAGCAGTTGGTTCTACAGTGCATAACACGCTTGAAAATAAGAAACCAGCTGTAGATACCCCTATCTCAAATGACAGAACCCAACATATCGCGAACTCACTTTTCTTTGGTGGTTAGAGCGTCCGCCTCGGATGCGGGAGGTTGTGGGTTCGATCCCCACCGAGTCATAACAAAGACTTACAAAGACTTATAAAACTGGTACTAACAGCTGCCTCGCTTGGCACTAAGCATTAAGAGGTTAGTGTTAGGACTGGTCAGCCGGGTGTTATACATCACTATAAACCGCTCCGGTGGCCTAGTGGCTAGAGCGTCCGCCTAGAATGCAGAAGATCGTGGGTTCGATTCCCAGCCGAGTCATACCAAAGACTTTTTAAAACAATGGTATTTACAGCTGCCTCACTTGGGGCTCAGCATTAAGATGTAAGTGTTAGGGCTAGTCGGCCTGGTGTCCAGGTGAAACGTTATGTTCGGACATAATCAATTTGTACAATATTTTCAGAAATTGGTAGGAGTACAATGTTTCTCATCTTCCTGACAAAACAGTATGTGTCTGAATCAATCGGACGATCAAATTTACAGGACCACAACTTCAGAGACTTTTATTGTAAATGGAACGTTGGGCTATATCCCTTAAAACATTCATTTTTTTATACATAAAATAGAACCAGTTTTCTCCAGAATGTACAGTATATGAATTGTATATACTTCACTGAATTCAGTTTTCATTAAGGGGACGTCCATTAATTATGTCAACAATTTTTTAGGTCGTTTTTGTATACTTCACTAAATTCAGTTTTCATTAAGGGGACGTCCATTAATTATGTCAACAATTTTTTAGGTCGTTTTTTTACCCCCCCCCCCCCCTTGTCAACAACTAACAAACTTTCAGTGACCCCCCCCCCCCATAGCATTCTTACAGCACATGCAAATTGGGGCGGGGGGGGGGGGGGCATTTGCCTGAAATGAACAAAAGTCTGTTATCAAAGTGTACAATATTTGTAAGGCATTAAGGTTACTGCATCTGGTTGAAGAAGTTGTATGCTTGTGTAGGCTACATAATTTATTTTATGTATTATGTTAAAGATGACTGTATAATAGTCAAGCTCTCAAGTTTCATAGGCTAAGTTATCCATCCTTGGAGGGATAGCTCATGGACTTCAATATATATATATATATATATATATATATATATATATATATATATATATATATATATAGCATCTATACATATAACATAGATGCTATTTAATAGAAGTCCATGGATAGCTATACTATTTAGATGTCTATGGCTCAGTGCAGTCTTTGAATTTAGTAACAGCTTCCTTTAAAAATCTGTCTACAGTCTACAATCTACATTGAATAAAAACAAAATATGATGATGCAAGACTATGACTTCCTTAGCAAGAGCTCAACCGGTTTAGGATTAAACTGGTTGGATGTTGACGGGCGAGCGAGTGTGTGCCATACCAACGCACCGACTAATTTCCTATTTTTTGATTTATTAAATTTATTGTAAAAAATAACATTGTTGACGTCAATTTATCTTGAACTCCCCCCTCCCCCATGTCAATAATTGTCAAACTTCTTCAAATCAACCCCCCCCCCATTTTGTTGACATAATTAATGGACGACCCCTAAATCTAAGAATTAGGATTACATTTGACCTATTGCTAGGTTTGACAAGGCTGCTCATCTAGGACACGCTGTACAGTAATATGATTTTCTCCGTTTCACTGTTCGGCATGCTGACGCCGTCTTTTGATGGATTATGAGAGGGAATCGTGTGTCAATAATATGCATTTGAAATTTCAAGCAAAGAAGTTCTTGTTTCCCTTGTGATGAAGATGGAAATATAATCATATAATTGTTCCTCTGCGTAATTTAATATATTTATCATACTTTTATTTATACTACAGAGAAATCAGGAACGGAGCTTTCTTTGAATTGTTTAATAGTGAAATTTTATAGCATTACATGTTATTGATTTTCTGGTACTAAATGTCCAATACACTTTGACAAATGCATTCAGAATAATTTCCCTGGTGTAATCTTTGTTTCCGAGACTCATTTAGCTTTATATATCTTCTTTCAAATCCAGAATTTCATCTTGCTAAAACGTAAAAACACACTATATCACTTTATGGTCTTATCAGTATACGGTACTGTCTTATCACTATTTAGTTAGTGTGAGAAGATGTTGATGATTCCTGTACACATACACATTTTGATATCAGACAATAATATACTATATGCATACGTCAGTGGGCTGTCGAAAATAATACACATCCTAATATCAGACAATATAAAATATCATATTTATAATTTAGTGGGCTATCAATATATATATATATATATATATATATATATATATATATATATATATATATATATATATATATATATATATATATATATATATACCTTGATATCAGATAGTGAAATAACATATTTGTATTAATGTGATTAATGTGGGCTGTTGAAAAACTTACACATCTCAGTATCATACAGCAATATAGCATTTGTGTACTAAAAGTAGGCTGTCAAAATATAAACGCATATTAATAGCAGACAGTAATACATGATATTTATATGTATAGACAGGTGTCAACATCACAAATTTTATACTTTAGTTGTCTATCAAAAATATGAACATCTTAATATTAGAGAGTAATATAGCATACTTATTGTAAAACGGGCTGTGGAAAAAATAGACACATGTCAATATCAGTAATAGCAGACTGGTACTCTGGTTGGCTGCCAAAAGATATAAATATATTTATACCAGACAATAATGTAACATATTTATACTAAAGTGGGCTGGAAACAAATATAGGCAAGTCTCAACGTTGGACGGTACTACAGCATAATTATACTAAAGTAGAATGTAAACAAAAAAAGACACATCTTGACATCAGACAGTAATGTAGCATAAATATACTTAATTTCAGTATCAGTCTAAAATCGTAATATTACATAACATGTATTGACATTATCCTAATACCTTGAATTACGAATTCCATCAGAAGACATTTATAAACATGAGGCATGAATTGTTAACAAATTTTCTCACACAACGTGACAACGACAAAATTAAACACAGCGTAATATTGTAGGACAATATTTCATGTTTATCCTTTCGATGGCAAAATACAAACGCCTAAAAAGGCAATAAGTAGGTATAATATAACATGAAATATTATAAATATTTATTCGTAGTACAATATAACATGAACTATTATAAATATTTATACGTAGTATAATATAACATGAAATATAAATATTTATACACAGTATAACATAACAGGAAATATTATAAATATTTATACACAGTATCATATAACATGAAATATTATAAACATTTATACATAGTATAATATAACATGATTATAAATATTTATACATGGTAGAATATAACATGAAAATATTTGGGGAAAATACCATGAATCCTATCACTGATTGGAGCTCGGCATTATTTATTTTGTACACGAAGAGTCCTAGAGGTCACTGTTAGGATTGCTAGCATAATGAAATTGAATTCCTTCCAAACATCAATTTTTTAATAAAATATAACAATTGTGTTTGTTATAGCGCATAGCTATTAAAAGTGATTGTATTACCATCGGAAGCACACCAAGACTGTCTTACCGCCAAAATCCACCAACATAATCCACGTCGCATAAATATTTAAAGTGAGTCTCTTACCGCCAAAACTAATCCAGACTGTCTTCCCGTCATAACCCACATACATCCTCCACGTCACATAACTATTTAAAGTGACGCTCTTGCATCCAAAACCCACCAAAGATTGTCTTACCATCAAAACCTACCTAGGTCACTATTACGACTCTTTGGTCTTAAAATAAGTAATAGAGTAATAGAAAAGAGTGAGAAACAACAATAAACTTCAACGAATAATTTTTTTCTAGAATACAAAAGTGGAAATACAAAAGAAGAACGTACGGTATTGCAAAATAAACCCCATATAATCCAAGAATAACAGACAGAAGCCCTAATGATTAGAGTTCTGAATAAACGTTAATAACTAAATCCAACTCTGGAACAGTTTTTGTGTCTGTGGTGCATGTTGTAATTGATTCAGGTCAAGTAGACAATGAACTTGATTTTGGACAAGGTCAGGTTCAACATATAATTTTACATTATCAATAGCATATCATGAAATTAAAAAGTTAAAACTAACAAAAAATGCAAATTAAATATACATAACACCGCCACTCATAAAGAAAAAGGAAGGTTTTTACAATAAAGCTTTCTTTTGACTATTTGTCAAATATACATATGACAAAACATACATAAGATGACATCCTATGAATGACAGACATCCTATGAATGACACAAAGTACATAAAACACAATAATGAATATATACAAGTTAAGGTGCTTCTGCTATTATATTCGCTTTACCCTTGATGTATCTGATGTCAATATTGTATTCCTGCAGCATCAAACTTCACCTTAATAATCCCTGATTTGGTTTTACATCTTGCCAATGAAAGTAAGGAGAATATGATCAATAAACACAAAAATTGGGGAAGGGGCTGAACTAATATACACTTCAACGTATTGCAAAGAAAATATATAAGCCGAGTGTGGGACAACGTCTGTGGTGTTTATTTCATTCCTTAACAAAATAGGACACTACATGATCTACACATTTTCTTGCTTCTTGAATCAATACTCCACCAACCCCAACATCACTTTCATCAACATGCATTTTAAATGATTAAGTGATACTTTGGAATTCAAAGAAATGGTGCGTTCTTAAATATGGCCTTTAACTTATGACAAGACTCCTGACAGTTTTCAGTACGATGAATCTTCGTTTTTGTATGGAATTCAAAGAAATGGTGCGTTCTTAAATATGGCCTTTAACTTATGACAAGACTCCTGACAGTTTTCAGTACGATGAATCTTCGTTTTTGTACTCAAAAAGTTTGTTAGGGGTTCAGCGATTATGGAAAAATTGGAACAAAAGTACCGATAGTATCGAGCCATACCCAGGAGCTCGCATCAGTTGCTTTTTACTGACAGGCACAAGGAATTCAGAGATAGCCTTGGCCTTAACATCTATATGTCTAACTCGTCCATGTTCCACAGTATGTCCTGGAAATGTAACTCAAGCACGGCAAAACTCACTTTTGGATAAATTAATTGTCAATTTTGCATCAGTGAGTCTGTCAAAGAATTTCCGAATTTTCTTTAAGTGATCTTTGAAGGTGTCGTTGTTGATGATGACATCATCGATGTAAGTATCACAGTTATCTAGACCAGATGTAATCATGTTCATTAAACATTGCAAAGTACAAGGCGAATTTTTAATCTCAAGCGGCATTGATGAAATCCATCTGGAGTCACGAATGTCGAAATTTATTTTGCCCTTTCCGTTAGTGGAATTTGCCAAAATCCCTTCAGAGGGTCAAATTTGGTGACATATTTTGCATTTCCAATTTTATCTATGGAGTTATCGATTTTTGACAATGGAAGTGAATCTGTTTTGGCCATACTTATCAACTTTCTATAGTCTGTGCACATCTGGGAAGTATTACCTGGATTCGGAAAAAGGATACATGATGAACTCCAGTCACATTTACTCGGTTCAATGAAATCATTCTCCAGCAAATACTGAATTTCTATTTTCAAATATTCCTGTTGAGAGGGTTCATCCTGTTTCACAGGTGTGGGATGTACATATTCAACGTCATGGTAGATGTTATATGTTTTTCTAGGAATTTCTGGAAACAAGTGCTCATATTCAAGTAATAACTGTGTTCGTTCATTCTTTTCTTGTTGCTGCAGATGTGAAAGTTTCTGGTCCAGATTATTAATGATTTCCGAATTCCAAACATTGGTTTCTCCAAAGTCACTACAGTCCAATTGCATTTCATCGCTTCAATCCTAGCTGTGTGAGACAGGTACAAATAAATTGAGTGCATGATTAGCATGGCTATCTCTATCAACATACTGGTACTCATTTAATATAGTTATATCCCAGTAGCACCAATATTGTAATGTAACTGTTCATTTTTTTTCTAACTTTGTAAGGACCATAATACCTAATCTGAAGAAAACTTTGAAGAATGAGCAAAAACGACAGAACTCTATCATGTGACTGAAATTTGTCTCCATTGTAGTTCAGTTGTACCTTAAATTTATTGTTGACTCTAACTGATGGATGCTTAATTCATAAATAACTTGCTGGAAAATTACAAACATAAAATTTGATCCTTGATCAGATTGGACAGGTTTGGGGCGGTGAAATTGAGTAAACAAAATCGTTTTCAAAGAGTTTACTATTGTTTTAGTTTTAATATTCCTCAAAGGAATTGCCTATGGGAATCTTTTGGACGCACACATTATTGTCTACAAATATTGACTGCCTGACTTGGTCTTAGATAAGGGACCGACATTGTCTACCATTATTATTCTAAATGGTTTGTCAATTACAGGAATAGGATGCAGATGAGCCTTAGGTATATTCTGATTGGATTTTCCTACCATCAAACAAGTGTGACAAAATGTACAGTATTTATAAAAATCACTTTTAGTGTATGGCCAATAAAAGTGATGAAAGATCTTGTGATATGTCTTACTCATCTCCAAATGACCACTCAAATGAGTTTCATAGGTCAGACTAAATATTTCCTCTTTATATGCCTTTATATGCCTTTGGAAAGACAATTTGATAGTTCAGCGACCAATCATCACCAGCAGATGCCCCAGGTGGTCTCCATTATTTCATACGGATCACATTTGTAACACAATAGCAGATAGATACTTCTATGGCTTCACTTTCACTAATAGCAAACTGAAACAAAGTGATTATCGTTTGTCACCCTGAATAGAATAAATAGAATGAGTAAGAAAAGAAGATGATTGTGATCAGTACCTTTTAAATAACCCCAACGAGGAGCAAAATTAGCCTCAACAATAGCCTGACCAATATATGTGTCAGCTGAAGGAATAATTTCCTAATCAACATTATTCCCAAGAGCCTTCTTTGCCATAGCTCTAGTAACTGCACAAGTTGAGTTTAAATCAGGGATTTATTTTCCAATAGGTTCGACTTTCTGATCCCAACAAGGCTTGTCAGTTACAAATGGATTAACCATAACCTTATCTTCAGCTAGGTCATTGTATAGTAATAAATGAATACCCTCGACGGATAAAGACGACACTGTTCCGACTTTCTCATATCCTGAACTAAGTCGGATGGCAAATGTACACAATGACGAGGAACATTGACAAAGCTGTAATCTACTTCCTGAATAAGAACACTCTCATTAGAAGATCATTCGATAACACTATCTACACCTTGGCGTATCGAGCAGATATTTATGTGCTTCGGATCTATGAATTTCAGTGGATACGGCTGCAAGCCTCCGCATCTAAGCAAAATTAATTTGTTTAAATTTGAACACTATTGCTACATGATCAAAGCAAGACAAGCAACACAACTTGAACGGACTGATAAATAACCAATTTTCCACTGCCGGACCGTTTTGGCACGTACACCTTTGACTCATACTTTTGATGTTAAACTTACAAAGTATCCTTTTTAAGTCAATTGTCTCCACCATTTTCGGCCGATTTACAATTTACCATGTCATTGGTTACTTGACATTACATACTAAGGGAGGCAACACCTGAAATCAAATAGATGTCGCTACGATAAAGCACCATTATACCTGTTCAATCCGCCAAGGTGTAAATAGGGTCATGAACCTTGGCTAGCGAAGATGTTTTTTTTTCCAGATTCTTTTTCATAGTTCTTAAACCTTTGTCGATAAGCCACTGGTACTAACTCATAACCCTTCAAGATATATTCCTTAACCAGATTATAATCAGCACTTTACTGTACTGACAGAGAAGAGTAGATGGCACGAGCTTTGCCAAAAGTGCAGTTTTTAATAACAGAGTCCTCTACTCTCCTGATCGTTTCGAATTTTCAGAAAATTTCTCAAAATGAGGAAAATATTTATCTACCTATTTTTCTTTAAAATGAGGTACTAATCTAATATTTTAGCGAAAAATCTTGAATTCGTGTGTAAAGTGGGCATGTAGTTTTCACATTCCAGCTCTAATTCTTTTAATTTAAATTTAAATTCTCTTTCAGTCATTTCCCTTTCTCGCTTAAATCTCTCTCTTCTGTTTCACTCTGCATCGTTATTTGAATTAGCCAATTTTCTCTTTCTTTTTCCTGTTTCTGCAACCACAATTGTATTGGTCTCTCTCTTTCCTCTTTCTGCAATTGCATCTCTCTCTCTCTCTCTCTCTCTCTCTCTCTCTCTCTCTCTCTCGGAAGCGCCAGCTCAAGCTTTCTTAACTCATTTTCATTCTTGTTTTTTTTCTTTTCTTCAGTTTCACAACTTGCAAGTTAAAGCCTGATAGAGACAAACCAAATTAAAAGCATTTTTATACAAAGCATTCGTTTCTATCAAATATGGGGCCGAAATATTTTTATTCCTCGCGTCGTTAAAGAAGCCTTTGCCTGAAGGTCATATTTTCTGAGAAGCTGGAGCAATTCGTCCTTTTTCAGTGATTCTAGCCTTTTCTGTGTAGGATTTGAAATAAAGTTCTCCACTTCAGATGACATTGTAAAAGCTTGTGGGTAATACTAAAAATTTCTAAAATGTGAAATAATACCTGGGACTTAGAAAATTCCAGAACAAGGTGAATTATAATTTGAAAACTAAGTTGTTTGAAATATTCTATAGCAATTCGTATCCCAAGGACGGGCATCCCATTTTTTACGACTCCATAGTATTAAATTAAGTAATAGAATGAGTGAGAAACATCACACTTGTACCAAACAACTAATAATTTGTTTCCCGATAATGCAAAATGAAAATTTAAAAAAGGAACTTACGGTATTGAAAATTAAATCCCAAATAATCCTAGAATTACAGACACTAGTCCGAGTTTAATCTGATGACCCTAGCCAACCCATTTTTAATATTTGGGCATTTATGTTGGGGTGCAATTTCTGAAAAAATAAGTCATATTCATATCGATTTCATGCAGGTATACCTCGATGAAAGGTCATTAAAGTTTGCTAGGCCGGCTAGTAAGCGGCTACCCGAATGCCGACACGATCTGCTGCCGGTGAACTCCAACTTTTCGATAGGCAGTGGACTGTGACCCTACACCCAAAACACAAATGTCCAAATATCAAAATGGGGTGGCAAGGGTCAGAGGAAACTCGGATAATACAGACACAAGCCCTAATGATAGTTCTAAATAAACTTTAGTAGAATTTCAAGTTAAATCCAATGCTGTAAGTGTTGATTTTCCGATGGTGGTCAGTGTAGTGGTGATGTAGTTGGATCACCATAATACAATCTAAGAATATATCCTTGTTGTGAAATTGCACTTTACAACATAGTCAACTTTTATATTTAAAATCGGCTGTGTTGTAGGAATTTTAACAAGGTGTTTTCATCCATCTCTTAAACTTGCTATCCTAGAATAGTAGCTCAACCAATATTTTAACACTCTACGATGCTGTCTCAATAGACTGAATAATATATGTTCTGTTTATAAACTGTGTACCCAAGTACGTATGTGATACCTTGTTTAAATATAGACATTGCCACATCTCTCAAGCTATTACTGTACTGCAGACAGAAATATTGTTGACTTTTCCTCGTCTACCATAGAATTCATTTAATCATATGTCAATATTCTCCAATACTCAACAGTGTATCTACCATAATTATATTCCCCGTTTGTTGGCGGCTAACACAATAGCTGCATGGGTTCCTCAAACGTTGATGTACAGTTTTATGTTCTTCTGGTCCATTTACTTCGAAGAACTGATGTTTATCCTTAAGGTATCAACAGTCAGTCCTTTACGGCATTTTGATGTTATTGCACATCAAAGTAAACAACGGTGCCAATAATAAATATAAAATCAATGTATTTGCACAAGAGAAGCGAAATTTCACACTAATTTTCTTTTAAAACTATTAAATAGGGATTTAAATAGAACCAACCATTTCAGAACCTTATATTCTCTTTTAATTTTAATTTTAATTTTAATTTCAATCTTTAATCTTTTTATTCCTCTACCTTAATATCATACTAATGTACTTATTGTATTTTATGTTGTACCTGTTCAGTAATCTCTTTTAAAGAAACAAATATAATTTGAAATAAATTCACATTTTTGATGTTTTCTCTTTGCATTTCTTCTGTGATGTTTTAAATACATTGACATGGCATTGCCTACATTGTAGTCGCTCGCATTATGGTGTTTTTCACGTGCGAAATTGTTATGTTTTTTTTGACGTCGTTTTTTGTTCACTTTTTGTTTCGTGAGCAATACAAATTCACAAGACGTACACGTTTCAATCTCCTCGTTTTTCAATACTTTGCTTTTCCATATTTGTCACATTCTAGAAACCATTTATCTTTTAAAAACTCAAATTCTCGAGCTGTGTGGTGCTTCTATGTATTGAGCTTCTATCATTTATGTGAACATAATATTGTTTAATGCTGGCTTCCAACTACTAATCGATTAGTCTTAAGCCTTCCAGTTCTCGAGTACATTTTGTTCTTTCAGTCTCTTGGTTTTCAATATCTTTTGAAGTTTCTATATGTCATCAAGTTTTTCATACATCAAAATTTCTTGATCATAAAATATGCCCTATATATACTCGCCATGTAAGTCTTTCAGTTTCTACACAATCTGATCACCTATTATTACGTACATGATTTTTTTTTTATTGTCTGACGTTGCGTACGGAGCCCGTTAAAAATATTGTTTTGCATTAATTACTGGCATCGGTTATAGTATTGCATGTAGATGTGTGGTGAATCTTATTAACATTTATATCCTTTAACACATATCCTTTAATAAAGTCAACTAATACATCAACCCATTTTTTGGAATCTTTTTGTGTGAAGAACTCTCACATTTCCGTTTATGATTAGTCTGTTAAGCAGTCCAAGTATTGAAACTTTTTGGGACCGAGCAAGTTGAAAAGTACGCAGTGTTTTCTCTGTTCAACAAATCCTCTGCTATTTTGTTTCAAATTTGCGTCCTCATGAAAATGGGTCTCACAGACGTTTCTCCTTCCATCCAAGCATACGACTGATTTCATATTGATATCAACATGTGCCCTTCCAGTGTTTGATTAAAAAATAAATAAATCATGAATTAAGTCGCAATATTCTCATAATTGATCATCATCATCTTTCCCGAAACAGTGCCGTATATCGTTCTTGATGTTGGAAATAGGATCATTAACAATTGCATTTTCTTGAATGCTATTTTGATTTGTAACTAACTTTGACTACACTTTATTGTTGTTGTTGTTGTTGTTGTTGTAGGGTTTAACGCCATTTTTTCAGCACACGATTGGCTATACATGGCGGCCAGTATTAATGGTGGAGGAAGAACCCGGGAAAACCCCGGAAAGAACCACCGACCCTCGAGAAGCTAGTGGCAGGCTACACTTCATCCCATATACAAAGTTGTGTACCAAAACATATATTGTCCCTAGATGTCACGATTGTTTCTTATATGTTGAACTCATTTACTTTTTGTATCACCTCTCCGACAACTGTTGAATTGATAACGTTATAGTTTTACTCCCTCATTTATCTTATACAATGAAATATATCTTATTTCGTGTTACTATTTCAGTACCTCAATTGTAGCATTTTGTCATATGAATTTAAGGAAATGTTTCTATTATCGTGTTAGTATGATAGAGTTTAAGTAGTATAACATAGCAGAGTTCTGGAGCACCTAGCTAAATTATGTTGTGATGTGATTTGATGTGATTTGGATTTTTAACGTAGCTTTAACAATATTTCAGTCATATCGCTACGATGTCTGCAATGTGGCAGTTTATAGCGATGTCTACCACTGGGTTATCGTGCCGCAGACACGTAGCATGATGTGTAACCCAGTCACATTATAATGACACCAGGCTGATGAGTCTTAACATTAGCCTCTTAATGCTGAACGCCAAGCGAGGCAGCTGTTAGCGCCATTTTGATAATTCTTTGGTATGACTCGGCCGGGGAACTCGACCTCCCACATCCAAGGTGGACGTACTAACCACTAGGCCACCAGAGCGGTCCTAAATTATGGTAGAAAAGAAAACGGTCTGATCGTATGTTATAGAAACGTAGTAGTGTTTTTAGTCTTATGCAGCATACTGACGGATTTCAGTAGTGGATAAGTAATGAGAGTATGCGTGCATATAAACATATATACATATATATATATATATATATATGGATTTCAAAAGGATTAATTATTTTTTCTCTGGAAATATTTTGAGGAGTGCTCACACAGAACTTTTGGAAAAATATTGCTTATAAATTTAATTTGAATTTCCAACACCGAAGTGCCATTATTTGTATTTCTACAAGGAACTGTTGATAAGCATCATACTGACTACAGCATACGTCATCGTCATCCATCTTGGATTTTCCAATAGGATTCGAACTTGAAATTATTGGAACATTTGTTACTAGGACTTTTGCAAAATAATTCGTGGATTATTCTTAGATTATTTTTGGATTTGATTCTTGAAACCGTTAGTTCTTCTCTTTTTTTCACTTTTACAGAATTTTTCCAGGAAAATAAATTATTTGTTAAATTTTAAAAAGCTTGTTGTTTTCACTCTTTCTGTGTTACTGTGCATTCGAGCCTAAACACGTAACAATATATATATATATATATATATATATATATATATATATATATATATATATATATATATATATATATATATATATATATATATATATATATATATATATATATATATATATATATGTGTATGTATATGTATATGTGTATGTGTATATATATATATATATATATATATATATATATATATATATATATATATATATATATATATATATATATATGTGTGTGTGTGTATATATGTGTATATATATGTGTATATATATGTGTATATATATATATATGTGTATATATATATATATATATATATATATATATATATATATATATATACATATACATATATATACATATACATATATATATATATATATATATATATATATATATATATATATATATATATATATATATATATATATATGTGTGTGTGTGTGTGTGTGTGTGTGTGTAAATTGTGAGTTAGCGACAATTCGCATTCAATTGACGAAGCTGTGTTTAAAATGGGATAAGTGTCCAAACACTGTGATATATTACCTACTTCTGTGTGTACGTGTGCACATCAAGATTAGACGTCAACCATTCTGTCACTAGTTCTTCTAAATATAATATTTGTATTGCTCATTATACTAAACTTATCCAACGCATAGGAATAAACATTACTTCCCAGACTGATAATATGTAAACATTATTAACAAGTCAGTTAAATTCTTGTATAATACTTTGAAACGTTTTACTTTGGAAAATCAGATTGCTACCGTTAGCTACAAAGAGGCTTTAACATTTTCAAACACCGGAAAGTCAAATGTATTTCGTTCGTTAAGTTTACACGTAAGCATCATGAGAGGATATTTTAATAAACAAGTAGCAAATTTTCACTTTTAAATTGATCAGAAAAAAACAACGATACTTTTGTTTACTTCTCTACGGGTCAAATGAATGCAATGGTAAAACAAACACGAAACAAAGTTCAAAACAGCCTTTGTAGATACAAAAAGGTGCGGAGTCCGCCTTCTTCCCACCACCCCACTACAATGCGTCGCATACACTTTACACTGCCTAGCCATCCCGGGTATAGTAGGTAATTAGTAAACATCTAACTTCTTAAAGAAAGGTCGCGAAGTCGCATATTAAAATTTACTGCAGGATGCTTGACTGGGTCCGTCGTCGAAACGTATGAAGCCGTTTTAACACGTACTAGGTTAAAACATATCAAGCTGAAATGCCAACATAATATAAATTCAAATTAATCTTTCATATCAAATTAAATGTCAAATTAATAATTAAAGGCGCATGCAAGACTTTAAATATTTACATTCCGACTTCTTAAAACGTAAAATAATTTTCAAAATAATTATGATTTTTTTTATTCTATTATTCTCAATGGCATTAATTCCAGATTTAAATGTATCAATACAATCACGATATTATCAATATCATCTATCTACAGATCTTCATGTGTCTGAAAGCAGACACAGGATCTGCTTATATGCAAATAATCGTATCAGCAAATATTGGCTGGCTGTGTAATTGGTGGTAAGCAAGCAAAGGCTAGCCTTTCACTGTGCGCGATTTTAAGACGCACTTTCCAGGTATCATTCCGGCCGATTAAGATACAACTGTGCAATATTTGCGCTTTTAATCTTATAATCGTATAGTCAATTACTGTTGGTGTTAAACGATTATCGATCCAAACGTCAGGCAAATAATGAAGTCGGAAGACATTTTACAGTCATAAAAATTACTCATTTGACAAAAGTTTAGAACTGCATTTACTTAATCGTAACTACGGAGTTTAATGTGGCAAATGTACTTCAGATTTTCTGTCAACTTCCGTTTCACAAATGATATATACTTGTAACGTGGACGCTTACAGTGATATTTAACAAATTGTCCAATATACATAGTTTATGTTTAAACTGAAGTGCACTTTTTGGGCCTATATCACAATATTATCGGTAAGACTGTTGTCTTTTTCTCTTTTATCATTCACTAAAAGCACAAGGCAATTATGGCATGGTGCAATTTGGTGTCATTTAAAAGGATCGTATGGTGCAAAGAAGGATGGTGCACTGTGGTGTTATTTATTGAAAGGATCGTGCGGTGCAATGCAGGATTGCCTTGTCCTCTGTGTTGTCATGCAAAATGATCGTCTAGTGCAAGGCAGGAAGGTGTGGTTCATGTAAAATGATCGTGTAGTAAAAGGGACAATGGTATTGTTCACTGACAATGGTATTGTTCACTATCATGCCATGTTTAGGATCGTGCAGTGCAAGGCAAGTTGGTGCGATTCACCGTCATGTCATGTTAAGGATTGTGTAATGCAAGCCGCAATGGTGCGGTTCACTGGGGTGTCATGTAAAAATGATCGTTATAGTGCCAGGTAGGATTGTGTGGCGTACTGCTCTATCATAATACAGGATAATATAGTAAAAGTTAGAATGATGCAATTCACTGTGCGGGCCCACTAACGAAATTTCTTTCACCCTAGTTTGAATCCTTTATCTGGTCCTGTGAAAGCATTGAAAAATCGATTATTTGTTGATATAAAGAGACCGATTATCAATTTAACTCCAAAAGATCAAGTTATAGTAAATATTTCAAAAAATATCCCATCAGGTCTTTATACTGATCCCAGTCACAAATCGGAATATAATCTCGTCTTGTATCAGTTGATAAACGTTAAAGATTGAGTTACGATATATTATTAGTCTCATCAACTCAACCCCATCACCGATTTAAGGGAGACAATCGCTTAACAGTGATCCACTTGATTGATTCTGAAGAGTAGTGCCCCTTATATAGAACGCCTTAGTGACTCGCGGTCCAGCACAGATATGGTATCAAATTGTTTAATAACATAGATAAACGAAAGAAGTTTTCAGCATGATCCTCTGGTTCTAAATAAAAGGGAAACATACCATTTTAGGAGATATGTCTGCATTACGAGTTATTCATACATTCTATAGTAATGCTGGATATTCAATCTGATTATAACCAGATCTACACTGTCCAAAGTGAAGATCTTACAGCGACCTTTTAGGGATCATTTTCTGGCGACCTTTGAATTAGCCAATGAAAATGCAGTTTACAGAAATCTGAAAGTGAATCAAATCGTTCGGCACACATTAATGCTCACAGCCACTCTACTTAAAATCTCTTAAATACGATGATATAATGATACTGCTACCCTAAATCATTTTTAAAATCTACTTTGTTAGTGCCATGACCTCTATCTGTGGTTATGGCTGTTTATCCTGTGTTTGTGTATATCTTCTTTTTATAGTTTCTCGGTTATCGCGCATACTTGAGGTATTCTTCAACGTGCTCATTGTTCATGATGTGTGTGTGTGTGTGTGTGTGTGTGTGTGTGTGTGTGTGTGTTACCGTTAATTGTAATATCTGCCATGTTAAAGCTCGTCTATTTATCCAATTTTTTTTGCATACAGATTTTGCTTTATTTTTTGTAAGAATTCCAAATTCGACAAATTTAAAAATTCATCATCCATCAACAATGCAGAAACTGTATGGTGGTCAGTTATAAACAAAAAGAGGCGATACTAAATATACAGATGGAACTTTGATAGAAATCGAATCTAACATCTATTTTATGTTTCGGAACCGTATCTAGTCCTCCAGATTTTAAGTTTATGAATGGATTCGTACCCATATGCAATCAAATCATGTCTAATTGGTTTATGTTAATGGAACAGGAGATGACGCAAAATTTAAAGGCTGACAGTTTTAACCATAAGGACAAAATGAAATCAAAACGTATACACACAGGCGTATTTGTTGCATTTTTGACTCATATATGTGTATCATCTGGCATTATGTTATCATATATGTGCATCATCAGGCATTATGTTTCTACAAAAAGCTAATTTCAGTAAGTAATTAATAGTTTACAACCATGACCCCAATGATCAAGCTTTTGGATTGAGTTACATTGCCAGATAGTTTGAATATATAGTACAATTCGGCTGTCACCAACTAACCATTAATAAAACTCCTTGCTTAGAAATGTGTCAAATCCATTCTGAGCTTGAATAAGTAAGACAAACAATTTTTAAATCGAGAAAAAAACTTAACATTGATAATTTACATCAGCAGTTTAAATTCTTAAAACTGGTACATTTTTCACACATTTGCAATATTGCATGGTATGACCGAGGATTCATCCTGCGACAACTATTCAACTAATGTCACTAAAAAGCTACAGAGCCTGGGTTGATTTAACATGGAGAACAGGTGCATGACTTATGATATTGTCAGCCTCCTAGATGCCAAATCCTCTTCCATCGAATCAACACAGCGCGCATTGAAGCTTCCCTTATTTATACCATGCTGTTTTCAGACATGATCATCCAAGTCTTATTTAAACCGTTTATTTACTCCTAACCTCATTTATCGTGCATTGCAACATGTCAGTGATGATTTGGTGAATGTCACTTACATGGACCATTCAACAAATGGGTTTATACGCGAGAATGGTTTCAACATCTTTAAACTTTCAGACCTATTATCGCTTCCTTTGTCCGAAAACAGATGACGCGTTCTAGTGTCTGGGCACGCTGAATTACAAGTACATTATTCCGATTCTTAAAATGATACATGTAAATTGTTGCAAATTTCGATTAAACTGATTACCATTGCCGTGGATAGTTAGGTTATCAATTACGGTACGCTATTCAGAAAGCATAATTTCACATTAGAAGAAGCCCACATGCCCCAACCACCCTAATTACCATGCGTGACCGTATTCCTATAATCGTCATTACCGGCGGAAAATGGATACTATATTTTCAGTGGGATCAGGTTGAGAAAGGCAATATATATATATATATATATATATATATATATATATATATATATATATATATATATATATATATATATATATATATATATATATATATATATATATATATATATATAATGAGCTTGTGATCTTCATAGCTTACTGACGGTTAGGCCTCCATTACCTATAGACAAATGAGACTTCCAGATGTATCAAAAGGGAGCCATCAAAAACACTAAATTTGACTCGGAATTTGCCAGAAAATGAGTGGCATTAAATATTGTTGTCAAGAGGTCAGAAGTAAACATTCCAAGAAAGGACAGGAGATGTCAGACGGAATAAATAGTATATTCCATGGCGAACTCCGTAAATGTCCCATACATGTGACTTTCGGGTGTCTGTCTTTTATATTGTATTCATGAATCAAATATTGAAGTTTCAGGGATGTTGATTGAGTCACTTCCGTTTTGCTTTAGTGATTGCCGTTTCGGTTCACCTAGCGCCAAAGTTACAATGTGTTAAAACTATATTATAGCTGACAATATAACTGGAAGGGTTTTCTAAACACCAGTTATCGATTATCTTCATTGATACAAAAGTACGAGAACCAAATACAGTATAGACAAGTCCAAATGCAAGCTGCACAGACCCATATCTACAGTCGCATAATGCGCCGACAGATCTAGGCTTGTGCAGTAAGTTAAGAGTAATCATTATGCTACAGCAGATCAGGATCTTTATTGTTTGCTGTTTGCTTCAATTTCTAAGTGAGTACATACGGTGCTCGTTATTGTCTAATTATACTATGCGCACGTCTGGCTGAGCGTGCATCTTTGTTATCAGGTATATTGCGAGAAGGCTATTAAATATATTTATAAATGAGTTTTCATTTTGGACCTTATGCTGATTTTTGTTTAGCACACGTTAATGGGAAAGAGAGACGTATCAGTCACATTTCCAGCGGCGGCAGCGTTAACGATATTTTCAAATTTTGGTTAAGATTATTCTTTTACATTTATTATCTAAATGCCATGATAGATTCTCATATCGCCTCTTAGAAACAGCAAAAATCAATATTGAAACTAGTGCATCATCCTTTATTCCCAAATCACCACCGTGGTTATCAAAGCAACCTAAAATTATATTTGACCTTTGCGAATTCAAAAAGCCATCAACAGTATCATTTCCTGTTACAGACTGAATTCAATGAGATCAGAGCTTCCAATCGTAGCCATACCTTCGTCTATAGACCATAAGAATAATGGAGAAAATATTGGATCACCCATTGGAAAATGTCATGGCATCATCTTGAGCAAGCTACGGAATAAAACCTCGGTTTGTACAGCAGAAATTACAATTATGCTCAAAGTTTTGAACCTCGTTAAAACCTCTTAAAAACAAATTACATCATCATGTTTTTGGATTCAGTTGATAGCCTGCAGAATCGTGAATATGACAATCCGGTTGTATTAGAAACACGATGTTCTTATTCAATGTTATGGTCTACTGGATGTCTAGCTACGTTGGTATAAAACAGTTGTTCTTAACCTGTGGGTCAGGACAATGCTATTTTGAGTGGGTCGTCGAGATCTACCTTCATAATTTGAAATTTCCCAAGTGGGGATTTTATTGCATTTATTAGGTCTAACACCTCAAACCTAATCTGGTTCGCCGCCAAAAAAAAGTTAAGAACCGCTTGTATAAAGGGTATTATAAAGGTAGTTAATACTGCCAAAGCTGCCCAGCAGTCACTCATTTCCGAATTGTCGATTCGATATACTGGCTTCAAACATTATATCAGCACATTCGTAATACTTGGCAAAATATGTGGGATGAAAACTGCACTAACAAGCTCAGGAACATCAAACCCACTGCTGGAGTTCAGAGAGATGGGTCGGTATTGTGCCGATTGCGTATCGGACATATACCTGACTCACCATACCCTCAGAAACGTTAACTTCGATTGAAATGCATACCCTCATAATGTTCACCTGACAATGGAATGCGTTCTTGTTTAACGTATCGATTTCCACCCAGTGAGAAAGTAGTTTTTGGGTTAACTTTATATTTTATTTTATATGCAATTTACAGAATTTTAACATCTTTAAGTTTTATAGTTTGCAGTACCTTATGTTTACATTTCTTTGGAAATGTCTGTCTTCCTAAATTTTGTGCGATTCATTTTAACATTTTGCGAACTTTACGTTCACTTAACACTATATGGCCTCGTTTGTGCCGATGACCCGTAAAACACTACTACATACATAAATTATTAGATTCTCATTATAATCGTACTTATACTGAATTATTCTGAATGTAACGCAATTTATGCGGCATCCTAGCTTTCCCCTTTTACATTGGAGTCCGTGTCAGAATTAACTTTTGCGTTAAAGGTTTGGTTACAGGTTGTGGGTGGAGTGCGGCGTTGGTATTGGGAGGGAGGATGTTTTTGTTGTTGTTGTTGTAATCCTAACCCAGTGATGGATATTATTACTATTTGGAATGAAATATTATGAAACTTAAGTAATTCGTTGTGCATCACACTGTATCGCCCCATGAACGTTTGGGTCAAGGTCACAGTAATGGAAAATTTGCGTTTAGGTTTTTGTTAAAGTTTTTTATGTCCTTAAATCCCTTCTTGGATTTTGTTACTTGGGTTAAATCATTACGATGCTAAGACAATCCATTCTGCAACATGTTCACTTGCCCCTTCGACTTTAGAGTAAAGGTCAAAGTCATGAAAAAAAATGCATGAAAGGTTTTGAACCATCTATTACAAATGTAAGCTTATATTGTTGAATAGTAGTGCACAACTGATCACGTTCAAGACCAGGAGGTCGACAAATGTCTCGGAAAGGTGAGTCATACTATGACAGGTAGAAATTCCATACCTCTAAGGCAAAGTTGCCATCGCTTAGAGTGCTGATTAGCAAATTTCATAAGATCCATTGTTGGGAATGGTTATTTTTAAAAACCTATCACTTCTATTTAAGCATTATCTGATTGCAAGCTACAAGCAATATTTACTTACCATCTAAACTGAAGAGCATTACAGCGTGCACAACTATGCACCTCAGAAAACGAAATGTAGATTTGACAACGTAAATTCTCCAATAAGCATCAGCAATGATACGCATTGCAAAAACACACGCTAACACACCTTTTTGAAAGAAGTGTGCTTAGCTTAAAATTACTTCCAAAATATATAATAGACTGACCTCAATAAATCATGAAAATTAACAAAGTAATGGGGCCACGTGTTTGGAACTAATTTATTACTAATAACATACAGAAGTGATCTAAGAATTGGTCGGCCTGGATCATATCCAGAATTGGATAGTAAATCCTCACATTGCAGAGTCATTTATTTAGAGACTATGACGCAGAGTGGCTAATTAGATGTTCGATTCAGAGCAATGTGCCACCAGCACGTTAAGTATAACATATGTGGATGCACCAGTTGGTGGGAAAAAAACCTATAGTGCAGTAGGTCAGAATAAAGCATGCTGAAATTGCACAAGTTAGTGATATCCTCTTATAGTTAGTGATATTCTCTAACAGTGATATCCTCTAATAAGTACATTTATCTTCTATTAAACATGACTGGTTTTTTTTTTCTTCCCCCAACTGTTTGGTAGAAGATATTGGGGTCATACATTAAGTAATTATAAAGTATACATGCCGTACTTAAGTTGAAAGTTTGATATAAAAGCTTCATAACTTCTCCAATTCTGCGTTTGTTATTAATCTTTAATTCTACAACCCTTCTTGTTATTTATTTTAATTAGTGGCTCCAGATGAAGACACTACTTCTACCTTTGTTCTTGCTAATGTAATCATTTTTGCTAACGTTTTCAAATCATTCTCTACTAGATTCGTGTATATGTAGATATTTGGTTGAACCTCACGTTCATAAAATGTAGTTTTAAGCTGACTGTCTAACTATTCATATCATTTACGGTCATAAAATAAATTTCAAGCCGATTGTGGAGTAGTAGACGTTGTATTGTTCTCATGAAAACATCTTTTTTTTTAACCCATATTTCGCTGACTCTTTAAACCAAACTGATCGCTCAAGGGTGTCGTCCGATAGTAAAATCCGAAGTGAAGTGGGAAATCTGCTAGAACATTTCTAGAGGTATTAGCTGGAGCGAAGTGTTTATGAACATTGATACTGAACGAATATCAATTTTAGCACTCTGTATCATGCAGTGGTTAACGACTGGCATTAATATCTCGAGCCAGCCAATTTCAAACGAATAGTAATGGCGGAGCCAAGCTGATTCTAGATAGAACCAATAACTGTTGAGAAAGTGATTATTTAATAACTGAGATCTTCTTGACACTTGATTGAAAAATTTGATGTGGAAGGCAAATTTTGAAAGATTTGATATGAAAGGAAAGTTATCAAACGTTATGTGTTCGACATGGCTCTTGTGCATTCAGTTTAAATAATTTAGGGGACCGGTGTGGTTTTCTTTAAAGAAATTAATATTACGACAAATTTGGGCCGATATGGAGACATTCGGGAATTGATCATGAGCGATTTAATGGGTTAAACGGGAATTTAGCATGGATGTTTTGGTATGGAGCCCTGTGCGAATTAACAGTAGCATCAAGGGATGATTTTTTTCATAATTATAGAATATATAAAAATGGAATGTTTTCTGCATAATTTGAGTGTGCAGATTTCAAAAATGAACCCATCTTTATGATATCTTTTCAAATAAAACCACAGGAAGCATTCAAACACATGTACCGCCCGCCATTTTTAATATTGGTCTTTGGCAATTTTTGAAAATTCTTGACCTCATGTTATTTCAAGCTGAAATTTTCATATTTCTTACATATATTTTATATAGAAATGTTTTGTGAACATTCAGCTTTAAGAATAAATTGACTTCTGTATGTTCCAGTAATTCAGGAGCCCCCCTGTGCCTTTTTATCACCCCACCCCCCAACATTTTTGCATGAAATACTATATTTTTTAGTCATACACAAGTTGAAATTATATGTTGCTTTTAAAATGGAATATTTTCTGCTTAATTTGAGTGTGCAGATTTCAAAAATGAGCCCATCTTTATGATATCTCTTCAAATAAATTCACAGGAAGCATTCAAACACATGTACCATCCACCATTTTTAATATTGGTCTTTGGTCACTTTTTGAAAATTCTTGACCTCATGTTACTTCATGCTGAAAGTTGCATATTTTTTATATTGGTTATATATAAATGTGTTGTGAACATTCACCTTCAAGAATAAATTCACTTTTTCTATGTTCCAGGTACTTCTGAAGACTTTCTGTGCCTTTTTATCACACGCCCCCTAACATTTTTGCATGAAATAGCATAATCATGAGTCATGTCAAGTTGAAATTGTATGTTACTCTTAAAACCAATAGTGCATATTCATTACAGTGTTCTTGTACATATATACATTTATCTGAAATCACAATTTAGTAAATACCAATTGCTATATTAAAATTTAGTTATCATAAGATATATTTGGTCAGTTTTCATATCTATAAAATAAAATCAATGACAAAAGGTTTTCCACTAAGTTTTCAATAAAGTAAGTCAGGATTTATATAGTGTCAGCTTAGGATGGTACAACATAAAATTTTGGATGTCCTATCTTTGCGATATTTTCATGATAATTCTGACCATTGTTTTGAGCAATATTACATAGTTCATGAAGCAAATACAATTGTGGTATCAGAGATAGAGAAGAAACTGGCATTGAGTTGGTTCTCAAGAAATATTTATAATTATGGATTTGTTTAAATGGAGAAAAACTACAGATCGATTCTTGGCTTATGACGACAATATTCATATTGATATTCACAAACAATGGCATGATAATTTTAAATGAATTTGTTTCATTCTTCAAAAATCTGAAAAATAGTTGAACTTTTACCTCTTTTCCGTCCCTACTAAACATGAACATTTTAATTTTAATACCAGTGTCTCTAGATAAGAATCGTACGTAGAACAGATGACCTGATATTGATAATATCTCAGTGATCACAATCACATAATATTATCAATACGTCTAATATCACTGAGTCGGTGAGTAATACTCCCGTCGAGTCTCTAACCTCGAAAATGTATTACACAACAAAAGTTGTACAAATATTTTGTAATAAGTTTGGTATAATGAATGACAGTACGTCTGTATAATCCGATTCCTTGCTATAAACGTCTGCCTTTTCATGCAATCAAGTTTTCGTGTGTTTTGAACCCAAATTATGTCGTATTGTTGTCATTGTTTACATTTTGTACGTACCCATGTGCCGGGAAGAGTTACCGTTCTTGCTGGCATGGGTGCCCTTTGAAAAAGACGTAATTCGTGGGTTTTCCGCAAATATTCGCACACATTTTACCATTATTCTCATAAAAATAACTCCAAAGTATTTAAAAAGTAGGCGTAGGTGAGCGTATATGTTGGTTTATTTAGTTTTTCAGCGTTTTGAAAAATTCGTTTTTCGTTTTTTCCGCTGAATAAGTTGTAGAAATGGCCCAGTGTCATGCACGCTAAATATAGATAATTGACCTTTCAACCATGAATACAGTCGGATGTAATAATGTCGACTTTTTGCATATTAAAGCGGAAAAAGTACCTGGTGTAATGAGGTTGACATTTTGGGAAAACGTTAATCTTGATCGCCAGTGCCCTCTAGCGGCGTCCCCTGTTGCTATTAATAGTATGGCAAAATGTTGGTCTGTATGCGGCCCTGTGGGAAATCAATGTTAATAAGTTTCAATGTTTTAATGACCCTAAAGGCATTTAGCATGTGCGGATATGTATGGCGCTCTACTGGCATTAACATTACATCAATGTTGGGTCTGTATGGGAAATCCACGATCAAAAGATGTCGATGTTGTTATGTATATCTAAATATTTAGTATGTGGTATGTCTGTATCTTTTATATGTGGTACATGGTTTTATCTAATTTTTATACTTTTTATTCATGGCTGTAATTTGTACATAAAAAAAAAAAAAAAACCAAAAAAAAAAAACCAAAAAAAAACAACCTTTAGTTAGTTTTGCCTACGTGACCAGAGTGTGTTAAGAGTATAGTGTTGCATAGGATCGATAAATATAGCAATTGAAAATACTGGATACAGTTGAAGTGATTGGTGACGTCATTCGACAGAGAATATATCGTCCAGTTTCCTCCTAGCAGAGCAAATACACCTGAACAAATATGATGGGCAATCTACTGCAGTCGCGAAATTCATGCTTAGACGATGACAAATTGCATAGTAATAGTTATTCACGCGGGGCTCCTTCTGTGTTATTGTTCTTTTATTTTTTATTTATTTCTTTCTTCTTGCTGGTGCATGGCAAAACTCGCCATTGAATATATTCAAAATAGGATTGACAATTATATGGCATTAATATGATAGCTTTCAGGAATTCTCATGTCTTACAGTTTCAGTTTGGCATTGGCTGCAGATATCGTATATCCCAAACCAAACCTCTAAGCCTAAATATTGTTGTCCAAGTTTTCTCGTACTTGATGGTCTAGTGTTTCTACATGCGTTTGACGTCAGTTGTCACTCAAGACATCTACCAAAGCTACCTCCGAGTGGGCTTCATGGTCGAGTTATGCTGACGGAGGTAGTTTCGACGTGAAACAGCCCAGTTTATTGTTAGGATGTGCATCCAGACAATCGTCATAAGATAAAGCCAAACAAGACTGATTATTCACAGTTAGATGGTTTACGTTTCCAATGTTGACCAATTTCAAAAGTCTATTTCTAAATATTCCAAGCGGTTGCTGTGATGTTTGATGTTGTAGTTTTTGTTTTTGTGACTGGGTAAAATGGTCCATGTTTGCTTATAGCCTTGTTGCAAACTCAAGATTCCAATATCAGCTCCACTGACACAATACATGTTGACAGAAAAAAATGATTCAACATTCGAGACTGGTTCTCATGACCACATCCACTGTTGTTGCGATTCTTTATGTGGCTCCTATAATAATTATACTGGTGACGGTGACACAAAGTTTAACGAATTCTTCTCCTTTTTCGAATTCGATGAGTTGCTAAGGTACTTTCAATTCCTTCATGCAAAGTGTACATCCTTTGCGCGTCATTTGGTCCATGTTGTTTTCAATATCGTTGACGTTGTTGTCCTTCGTGGTCGCTCGTTGTAACATTAAAATGTTCCATTTTACACGTGCCCGTTCGTGTCTTCTAACTTATATATAGACGGATGAAGTCCACGGATTTGACTCTTCACATAGAACCATTTAGTAATTCAGCTGGGTATATATACGACGATGGCTGCTGCTGAATCTACTGGATTGGTCTATTGGGTTGTGGTTGTCTAACCTTAATTCACAACGGCTTCCGTTCTGGTGCACCGGTTTTCTTTGTTCGAGCACTAGCTACCACAATGGCGCGCTAAACACATGTTGTCCTTGTCGAGACATTTTTTCTGATTGTCAGCACTTAATTCACAAAGAAGAACTCGTCATGCGTTACTTAAAAGAGGAGAAAACAGAGTCGCTATATAGTTGTTTTTCTGTTGATGATGTTGACCCCCTCATTAGATTCTTGTTGTAATACATGCTGAATTATGCCGATGATCTTGGAAGGAATTATATTCAGCAGGTTTACAAAATCTATCCAAAAAGGAGGCTTCCAACTGTTGTAAAAAATCGAAAGCAATCTTGCTCTTTGGTCCCACGCTGTCCTTTCGACCCAAACACAAAGACTCAAATAAGTTAACAATAAACGCGGGCGCTTTCTCTCTGCGAACTTCGAGTTTAAACTGGTTTATATTTACAGTGTAAGTGTAGGCCGTTGCTAAACATTTTTTTGGAAGTCACATATGTAGTACGTTGGATATGAAACAATCATCAAAGACAACTTATCTAGATATATTTTTAGGTAATCTTGAATCTTCCGGTCGCGGTGATGGTAGTAATGGTTGTGAAAGTAGTAGTGCTGGTAGTGGTGATGGTAACGATAGTGATTCATAGGTACTGATTATCTCCTTGTCAAAGTCGTGAACTGGTGCCAAAGACTTTTATATCTTATCTGCTGGAGGTATGCAGACCACTTTTATGTTGTATTTAGATATTTTACGAGAGGAAAAACATTTGTTTGGACTGTTCAGTAGAAATCGAAAGTGCTCATTATTTGGACTATAATATTTTTCTGGAACTTTTATAAATTATTTGAAGGAATTCTGGACAACGCCATCTTGACAACGTCACTGTTCTTGGAGGACTAGTACATATCCGGTATTGAAATTTATAAGGAACTTTTCATTCATTTAGGACTTTCATAGACCTTTATAAGGACTAGTTTGGATTCACTTCATAATACTGTAAGTTCCTATCACATGATTCATTTACAAGTTAGATAATTACATTTTTGTTAAGTTTTATAAAACTTGGTGGTTTTGCTTCTTTTCTGTTGCTTAAGTTTGTGACTATAGGAGCATCCCTAATATTAAGTAATGCCATCTCTCACAGGAGGCTATACACCGTCAATGTTCAATTATCATAGTGGGACATAATGTTAAATCCCTTCAAGGGCTCATACCTTCCTTTTCGTGTATTTATTTTTGCAAATATTTTGTCTAATGGATGGGTAACGAATTATGATCGATATTGGAGGCATTATCGTTTTCAAAAAAAGAAACTTTTATGTACAAGTTTTAGAGAGTCAGAATTATGATTTAATCAAATAAGGGCAGAACGTCCAGAACCTCCCTTCTCCACCCCAACTCCATTACACCGACAATATCATGATGACAGGTGTGAGACAATGTAATATATTCGTCAGCTCTATAGTCGTCTAACTTTCATTAACTCGCCATGTTCTAAGCTTACGATATAAAACTTCAAATCAAAGACTCTCATTTGCATTGTTTATGAGCATATTTCCCTTCTGACCTTTGCTTTGCCTTACAGTGCTCGACAGTTACATAATTGTACATAATTACCAAACCTTCACTTTTTGTAAGCTATTTACCGAGTTTTAACATTTGCAGCATATAAATAGGTCTGGAAGTGCAATGCAATTATTTAAAATATACCACACAACAAACAATAAAAAATAAAAATGTAATTGTTTGGCATTGAAAAATTCCTTACACCTTCAATCCAGTTTTGATTAATTGAGAAAGTATTAAACTATCGAAACACGGTAATGAATAAAAATTAAGAATGATTTTAAAGATGTTTTTAAAAAAGTCCGACGGATACACTGCATGCTCCTCTACAGAGTTTCTTAGTCTGATTATCCAATAACGAAACGCCATTTTGTATTGACTTTTTGGTATATTGTTCATATGTTATAAGATGATTCTTCTCATCACTTGTTACGTGATGACTTTCGCCTACCTATTATTTCTTGTTATGAAATATTTTGACTCATAGCTATCTTTCACACAATGTGTGTGCGTGTGTGTGT
The DNA here is from genome assembly GCA_028554795.2 of Sinohyriopsis cumingii. Taxonomy (NCBI): domain Eukaryota; kingdom Metazoa; phylum Mollusca; class Bivalvia; order Unionida; family Unionidae; genus Sinohyriopsis; species Sinohyriopsis cumingii. Next base: position 109,717,191 of record CM068827.1, read on the forward strand.
GTGTGTGTGTGTGTGTGTGTGTTTACGCTCCCTTAGGAGGTGTCACTCCTAGCGGTGTAGATATCGTCGACATCACTGATAACAATGAGAGGCAGTTACTGGATCACTGGAAGAAAGGTGAACTTCTCATAAACACTGATGAAATCGAACTTGATTGAAATAATTGATAAAGGAAATCACATTCTAGATATTGATATACATTTATATTAACTTGGCATCTTAGATATAAAATATGAAATACAAATTTATCACAAATTCTTTCAAGCCTACCATCTTCATGCAATTCTGGAGTTTCTATCTTTTAGAATATAGTGTAAATAATTAAATGTCAAATAGACAGAAGTAGTAAAAGATTAATTATTTCGGACAGACACTAGATTTGTTTTTAGTAATTGCAAATTATTATATGTTTAGCTTAAAAAAAAACAAAATATTACTTTCCATGGTTTAAAAAGTTTCCTGTTTTTAAATTAAAAACCACTACACATGACGTTGGTAGCGAAATCGTCTCTGCTATAAAAAAATAATACGTGTATATATATATATATATATATATATATATATATATATATATATATATATATATATATATATATATATATATATATATATATATTCTTACTTCAGTTTAACTTGCTAGTATATCACATATATACATACATACATGCATACGTACATACATACATACATACATACATACATACATACAAATCTTTGCAGTGCTACCCTAGAGAAAATCTTACAAATACAGGTAGAAGTTTCTTACTTGAAAGAAATTCGAAGTTCTCTTTACATCTCATCGAATCGCATTAGCAAGGCACAGCCGCGTCGTTACTTATATATTATTTGGAGGGCATACTTAATACCAGAAATGGTCATCCCTGTGGCACTTCCCTTCTGTATGATCGCCTGACTGTGCGCTGTTTAAGTTTCCGTCTGAATTCACAACTTTTCTGGTTGCATACACCATTACAGAAAATTTCTCTTTAACAGCTTCTTTTCATGAAGTACATATCAGCAGAACGGAATTAGCTAATTTGCACTAAATTTACTGAATACTGAATTTTTGCTGACAGTACGATACGCTAATACAATGCCATGTATATAACAATTCTTACATAAACCCACAATCTTTTTTTAAATAAGACATAATTGAATTACGAGATTAATTGCTTTTAATACAATTTCCTGAAAGGTTCAGTAATAACACATACACTAGAAAATGCAGTTCCAATTTCAGCGAATCTTGGATAACGGGATCAGCCAACTCACACTGAGCCAAGTCATGGCTGTATGGAGGTTGTGACAAAGTTTGGATACTGTGCGTGCCCCTTCAGGACGTTTGTCATGATGGAGAATTTATGTGCCTTTCATTGTCATTTTTCACGATTTATACCTCGGGTACCGGTGCCTAATCGGGTGGTTCGGTAGTGTTCCAGAAATTTTGGCAAAACTTTGCGGCGTACATATGTCCGGTGGAGCGAGCTGAGTCGTGTATAGGTACCGTGACGACCTTGCCTTTTGCACTGAAACATGATGCATATACCACTCCCTTGGCATTCAGACTACGTTTTCTCGTCTTCTCCGTTCCAAACCTTATTTCCTCTTAGTCGAGTCAATAACAGTAAATCCATGATTCATAACCTGTCGCAAAATTGTTCTCTTTCTCGAATGTTTTGATATCGCTGTCATTTACAAATGTTACGTCACACGCATGCATATATAATAATAATAATAATAATAATAATGAAGACTTTGTATAGCGACTAATTTTTAGAAGCTCTAAGCGCTTTATAACATAAATACACCTATAAAATAATTGAAAAAACAAATATAATGATATGATTGCAAACACAAACACCATGAAATTAGAAAATATACAACAACAAAAAAAAAACATGCTGAGAATATTTAAGGCAGGAAATATTTATTAAGTTTTTAAGTTTGTTCTTGCAGTCGAAATAAGTGAGTTTTGAGAGCACTCTTGAATGTGATCACTGTGTCTTTGTGTCTAAGTTCAGTGGGAAATTCATTCCACGTTACTGGGCCCTCGTAACGTGTGTGTGTGTGTGCAGGTCTCCGGCGTTTTACACGTGCAGCTCCAGATCGTGTTATGTTTTATTTTTGTTTTGTTTAGTTTTCTTTTGTTGTCAAGTATTTTTAGTGTATGACTCGGCGTTAGATTTATTGACAGATTCAGAGAAACAAAACATGTCGATAGATAGTGAGACAGATAGTTATATCGACTGACATATAGATGGGCAGAATGTGTTCCATAACAAATACAAGATGATTAGAGACATGATACCCTAGATGCAGATTGTCAACTGCTATAATATAATAGTACTGGCCCATAACTGTCTGGCGGTAGTCAAGATGTTGTCGGCTTTCCACCATTTTCTTTTCGTTTTCCAACAGGCGGTTGCCAATCTTACAGATCCGATCTGAAAACACGATTAACCGAGATATCATTAGCAATACCGGAATGTGAAAGGACTATGGTGTGCATTAAGCCTTTGATTTAAATGTGATGGATTTTGCGTTTGATAAGGGCAGCAAAGTTCACTTCAGTTAGTCTGTCACGATCGATCAGTCGGTTAAATCGTTACATTACTACTTTCCTTGCGTGCTTTGGTAATCGCACGCGATATAAAAATCGATTTGCAATATATTTGATCAACGTATCTTATCTAGTGTAGTACGGAAGGAGACGAACAAATTCAAGGAAACCTTGAAGTTCAGTGAAAGTGAACTTTACGATTTAGATCATAAATTGACATTTTAAGGCTCTAAATGGCGCTCAAACTGTATACGTAATGTCATAACAAGAAGAGACAAATAAATCTGTTATAATGTTTTTGCATCTTGTAACTAAAGGATACCTCCTTGGGCGGGAGAGAATGTGGAGGGTGCAATATGCAATAAAAAGCTTTGGGATTTCCTGTGTCAAGTCAAAGTTGCTCTTTTTGTTTTACTTATAATTCTATCTGTCTTCGCTTCTTTAAATTCCCAGTAAAGTTTAGATGATTAAATCCGGAGAACTTGTCTGACATTTAAAAAGAGAAAAACTCACAAATACCTAGACAAGAACTGTGACTTTTGTGTCATAAATAACTATGACGTTTGTGTCATAATAAGCTATGTTGTTTGTGTCATATATAACTTTGACTTTTGTGTTATAAATAACTGTTACGTTTGTATCATACATGTGATTTTAGTGTCATAAATAACCGCTAAACGGCTGTTTGACATGTATACTATTTAAACCGGATATAAATTCACGAAGATATGCACAAGTATAATTATACCTGTCATTTCGCTAATTTATTCTAAAATGATAAGTATACCATCTTGTAAAACACTTGAGCGAAAATGACATATAAATCGAAAATTCGTTACTTTTCCAAAGATTATCGAGCCATGTAATGTAAATTTAAAGCCAGCATCTCGTCACTTAATAAACGATAATGAGGACCCGGTAGTAATGTCATCTAGCGGACAGTGATACATACGTATCCTCCAGGGAGGTCGTGTGGTCTAAATCTCATCAGCCCTGGAGACCCCGCTACTGCGCAAATCCTGTCATCGGACTGGAAGGCACAAGCTTATAATAGCTAGAAAGGGGATTATAGTTGGGATTTCTTTATTCCGTTTTACGTCATTCCTTTATCGGCAACATCACACACAAAACAGCTTTCCTAATTGTATTAATATTCCCTTTTTTCTGGATCTCAGCTCGAAAATTTGAATTTTATATGGGGTTTTAAATCAGATTTATTGTCCTAACCTTGACCTTTTCGAACGTCCCCGTTATTGGTATTCAGTGCATTCTTGGAAATCGACTGTAGTACGAAACCAAATTATTTCTTGTTTTGTGTCAGCTCTTTGGAAACATTCATTAATAAATTTCATATAGAACCAAATATCTTGTTACTTCAGTACTATAACTCAATAGGAATTTGATGGAATTTTAAAACGGGTATTTACAAAGAACACCATAATTGTCTGAACGTCTCACCAAATATACTTAGACACCTCTCTGTTTAATTATTTCTTCCCACGATTCAAATAATGATTTGCATTCTTTATTAGCTTTAGCTGAGCACGTGAAGAAACCATGGCATGTCCCCCTCCCCCCTTCACAAACACATACATAAAGCACAATATTTACAGGTTGCTGCATTTGTACGGAAAATGTGAATGAGTGTTTCTTAAAAGTATTGTATTTATCAGGAAAAAAAAACTAGTTCATATTTATCCATACAAATACAGTAACTTTTGTATTATATGCTCATTTTGTTTCACTGAATAAGGTTTAATAACAAAAGACATTACACGAAACAATGTAACTGAATTTATGCTATATTCCAAAATAAATTCACAACCGTAGATCCATCAATACGCAAAAATAGTATTCATGCGCACATTGCTCCGCCCATCGACCTTCTAACTTAGTCGCGAGCTGTACATTAGTTCCAAAACAAACTGTCGTTTTGTCTACTTAAAATTTAAATTTAGAGTCATATTGCGAATGTATGCGCATGGACTTTATTTTTATGCTGATCCAACTCAATTCTGATTTTCTGATTATGATGGACTTGATTATTGGGTCAGTTCAGTGCAGTACGGAAAATGGATTTCAGCTGGAAATGTAGGCTACTTAAAGTTCCAGTACAGCTTAGGTGTGTATCGGGTTTTGCAGGATATGTCAGTTGGATTTGACGAACTAACTAAGAAAGTAAATTTGAGATAGTTCAAGATGCATAAATGTAAATATGTTTATTACCATTCTTATTGCCAGCTAAAGAAAACATGCTTAGGACCTGTCATTTGCATCTTGCTTTTGTAGGGACCCCAGCTATGACATGCATCATACAGTGTGTCTTATATCGCTAGCCTAACAATGTATTATAATAGTTAAACGGGGAAAATTGAAACGCAGCTGTTGTGTGACACTCCATTTACCCATTGGAAATAATACTTTTGCACCGTATTGGATTATTGGCTCTGAGACTCTTAGTTTCCTACCAAAACGTTCAGTTGCATTTTTGTTTGCTCGAATCTAGTATTCGGACAAACTTGTTAAATGGTACGTCTCTGATAGATATGCGATTGATATTGGCCTCAATATGCTTTTATATGCTATATTTTTAGACCCTAGAGAACACTTGTCATAGCATAAACCGTTCTACTTGCGTACAAATATTCTCATAAATAACTGTTTCAATTATCAGAACGGTATTTTCAATTACTGTGTCTATCACGTTTGATGTTGACATTGCGAATATCACGTTCATTCGTTTGCTTCTTTGAAAATTTCTTTTCTGACTCAGTGAACTCGTCCACATAGTTAACTTTATCATCTATACTTTTGAAAAGGTTGATATAGCTGCTTTAGTAGTTAAGTGGGGTACATTAGCGACAATGGGAATTAGCATTACAGAGACCCCTGGGTCAGATTAGCGACAAGGGAAATTTAACATGGTGAAAAATCGTGGGTCGGATTAGCGACAAGGGAAATTAACATGGAGAAAAATCGTGGGTCACTCTAGGGACAATGGGAATTTAACATAGAGTTTGGGACTGTCTAGGGACAATGGGAATTTAACATGGGAATAGAGTTTGGACTTGTCTAGGGACAAGGGGAATTGAACATGGGGGAATAAAGTGTGGGTCTATCTAGGGACTAGGGAAATTTAACATATGGAAATTGAACATGGTGGGTCTGTATAGCGTCAAGGGGAATTGAACATGGTGGGATTGTCTAGGGACAATG